>JAJIBD010004153.1:0-198557 GCA_021461705.1 Cryptotis parvus
TTCCTGCTCCTCACTGCTGGGCCCAGTGAGAGATAAGGAGGATCAGGGTAACATTTTCCAGAGGCATCTCTGTATCAGCTGACAGGCTTACCTTATATATGGGGCTCTAGAATTTCCATTTTCATCTAATTCATAACACGTATCTGCTACTTGAGCCATCAGCAACAAAAAGCACTAATCTTTTTGCTGGAGGACGCAAATGGTATGAACTGAGGAGTCATCCCATGAACCAAAGGAGATGTAAAATAAATATCAAAGATGGAGGCGAAGAACACGAAATGTACAAGCAATCCAAAAACAAAGAGCAGCAACATGGCCCGTGGAAAGGATCTTCAAGAAACACTGAAAGAGGAAACAAAAATTAAACTTAGTAAGTCTTAATACAGTCACACACTTTCACATAAGTTGGTGACTAAGTGTAGATAGATATTTTTAATTCGAATAATACTAATTATCAGTTAATTCTGGCGATATTTTTAATGCTGATAATTCAAAGGAACTTCATTTGGAATAGAATGATATGATAAACTTTTTGTTTGTTTGTTTTTTGGTTTTTTGGGTCACACCCGCGATACTCAGGGGTTACTCCTGGCTCTGTATTCAGGAATTAGTCCTGATGGTGCTGGGGATCCCACATGGGATGCCGGGATCGGAGCCAGGTTGGCCACGCCTAAGGCACACACCCTACCGCTGTGCTACCACTCCAGTCCTGAGAACAATAAACTGTTAACACATGATAAAATACAATCAAGCTAAGGATTATGCAGTAGTTACTGAATTTTAGAATCACTCAAAACTTGTTCTAACCAGGTCTATACTTTCATTCTAGACATTTTAAATTCATATTCTTAGTTTCAATTACCAACTATATGCGAAAAGTCTCAAATTCTAGTTCCAAATTCAGACATGTAATTCCAACCTGGACACATTCACCTGGATATTTCAAACACAACTGAATACGTTTGGAGTCAAGCTCTTGGATCCTCCACAATGTACCTACTCACTTTGCTCCCTAGTGTCAGAACCTCAGAGACTGAGCCCAGCTTCCCTTAGGTGTGTAAAGCAGAGCCGGTTACCTTATTTCTCTGCAGGATAGTCACCTACTACCTTTTTGATTCTTTTTCCTTTCTCACTTTTTTGGTCACACACACAAGGATGTTTAGGGGTTACTCCAGGCTCTGCAATCAGAAATTACTCCTGGCAGAGCTCTGAGGACCATATGGGATACTGGGGATCAAATCCGGTGAGCCATGTACAAGGCAAACACCTACCTGCTATACTATCGTTCTGCCCTGATGTTTTGCTTTTTTCAAAGTGAAAATCTGACTGTGATCCCTGAACAAAGCTCTCCAATGCATTCCCTCTTCCTAACGAAGACGACTCCTCCTATGAGCAATGCGGACGCTAGCTGGCGCTTACGGCATCTCGCCACACGGCCTCATTTCTCCCGGTACCCCACGCTCCCTACAGCTGCGAGGTCTCCTGAGGCCACGTTCCATTCCATAGGATGTAATTCCAAACCACTCTCATCCGTTCTCATCCAGTGTCTCAGCAGAGCTCCCTTTTTAAGCATCCATTTCTCAGGGACTACACAATCCAAATTGGAAACCGGTTTGTAATTCTTTTCCCTCAATTTATAATTCTTTTTCCATGTCTTTGACTCTGAAGGCCTGTTTCTATCACTTTACCATAATTCTTTGAAAGAAAGCACATATTAAAGTCTTTGATACTTGATGCTCAATTGTTTCCTGAATAAATAAATCCCACAGAATTGTTTCAAAAGTACTTGCAATATACATTGAAGCCACTAGAGGCCGCACCACTTCTCTTTAGTTCCCAGAACACGAAAAGTGTGAAGATTTAAAGTGTGTAAAAATATAAAGATGGGCCCCAGCAACAGCCCAGCGGCTAGGGCGTTTGCCTTGCACTTAGCCGGCCTGGGTTCCATCACCTGCATCCCATATGGTCCCCAGAGCACCGCCAGGAGTAATTCCTGAGTGCAGAGCCAGGAGTCACCCCTGATCATTAGCTTGGGTGTGACCCAAAAAAGCAAAAAAAAAAAAAAAAAAAAAATGTATCACTGTATTCCCTGTTCATCATCGATTTGTTCGAGCGGACACCCAGTAACATCGCCATATGTCCTGTCTCATGCTAGTAGAGCCCAAGGGCATCCTGCTTGCTCCAGGAACACAAAGAGCCTCAATCCATTCGCCGGAATGGAGGTCTATAATTGTTACTGGTATTTGGCATATCAAATACAACACAGGTAGCTTGCCAGGCTCTGCCGTGCAGGTAGCATACTCTTGTAGTTATCTCTAAGTCCAGCATTTATTGATGAACCGCACGGCCGCATAGCGCCGTGCGCCGGGCGCTGTGATAGGCTGGTCTGCTGGGTGGACTTCTGACGAGAGAGAAGTCCGGATGTGGAAGATGGAGGCCCTCATGGTGTGGGGGGTCATCTGGCTTGTTGCAAGGCTCTGCTGGGGTGGCGGGCCAAAAAAAAAAAAAAACAAAAAAAACCCTCTAATGCGTAAACCATTAATAGTGCATAAAATTCCAGTGATTCCAAAATATCATAATTTACATATGGCCTGTTTTTCATTTTTCCAAGCATATATAGATATATATATATATATAGATAGATAGATAGATAGATATATATATATATATATATATATATAGATATATAGATATATTAAGCTGTCGGGAACGCCGCGGGTCCCTGACAGTGCCGGGAAGTGAGTTCCCTTCTACCTCCGAGGCCGGCGGGGAATGGATGAAGACTCAGGATTCCGATGCAGTTCTAAAAGGCTTTACTTATCACAGGCTCCAATATACAATCCAAGAGCAGGGAAAAACCTCCGGACTCTGGGTTCCCAGCTAGGCCCCAGCCAGGTGTGAGGCCAAGATGGCTGCCACCACGTGTTGAGGCCCAACAGAGAATGGAGAGGACGGAGAAGCAAAACACCAAGGGAAGCTGAAATGGCAAAAAAGGGGGAAAAAAGAGGCCGCTTCTTTTTTTTTTTTTTTTTTTTTTATTTTTTTTTTTTTTTCCTTGCAGCTTATTTTATAGCTAGAAATCAGCCCAAACTCCCCAGCCCAGCCCATTCTGGGCTGGGCTATCTAGAGATGAAAACAGGAAAATAGCTCTATAGAAATGTAGCAACTTCAGGAGACCTTCTGGCTGTTTACAAGGACCCAGAGCTAATTCAAAGCCTCCTAGCAGAGCTGGGAGAAGCTATAAGCTAAATGTAACTTCCCCTGGCAGGGAGGGTCAAATGCCGTAAGGTAATTTCTCCCAGCACCTCACCTAGGCTCTATTATATGCTAATGTTTTGAGCCAAGATCTACCTGGAAATGCCTTTACAGGGTAGAGAAGGGGGTTTCTGAGATGGCATGTCTCTATACCAAAGACTAATACTAATGCCAGTTAAATATTTCTCCAAGCCTTCACAAGAGTCTCATCTACTTCACCGTAGTTTTGTATTTTAGTTGCCTTTGAGTTATCAGGGAGCCATGCTTGCTTGCTTGGAGGCAAACAGCATTTCTCTCTGGGCTCATCACTTAGAGATCCAACGTGGCCAGGCAAATATGCTGGTAAGATCTAGCTAGTCCCATGATGATTGTGGTAGCTTGAGAGAATATTTATACCAGCCAGTACAGAATACATAGTCAGATAAACTGCCACATTTAAACTACCCCCTATCTATGAAGTGACCTGCAGGAGGCAATCCAGGGCGGATGCAGAGGCCTAGGCTTTTAGGTGTCCTGCAACACTAAGCAATATTATTACTAAACATTCTTCTTTAAAGACTATTACATTTTCTTCAGATGAATTTAGAAGTAAAATGCTATAATAGTTGAATCATTTTAAAACTTACAAAATAAATTAACAAAGAATTTGAAAAGAAACATATCTGTGTACTAATAAAAATTATTCATCTTACACCTGTAGCATGCTTAAGATACACTAAAAAACAAAAGGCTAGTCTTTCTGAGCTGGAGAGATAATGCAGCAGGTAAGGTACTTGCCTTGCAAGCGGCCAAACCAGGTTAGACACCCTAGTAGCCATAGGTTCCCTCAAGCTGTGCCAGGAGTTAATCCCCAAGCATGGAGCCTTACTAGCCCCGAGTACAGACAGGGTGCGACCCACAAAAGATAAGTTATTTCAAGCAATTTATATCAATCAAAAACTGTATTTGAAATGTTACTTGTGATTATATTAAGAATATTAAGGTCAGAAATAATTTAGATTACTGAAATGACCTGATTAAAATATTTTTTTTTTGCTTTTTGGGTCACACCCAGCAATGCTCCGGGGTTACTCCTGGCTCTTCGCTCAGGAATTACTCCTGGCGGTGCTCCGGAGACTATATGGGATGCTAGGGGTCACGCCCGGGGTCGGCCGCGTACAAGGCAAACGCACTACCCACTGTGCTATCGCTCCGGCCCCCAAAATAATATTTTTGTTTTCACTGCTAGCATACAAAATGCAGTGACTATACCAATAATTCAATGAAACAAAAATGAGCTATACAGATCTAGATTAATGTAACTCATTGCAAGTAGAAATAAAATCTTCCAACATTATTACTAACAATTTATATGCAGAAATTAGCAATGATTAATAATTAAATATGTGCTGCTTCTTAAAAACATTTTTAATTAAGTGTTGGGGAAAAGCACTTACTGGAAGACGGGCAGTGGATCTGTTGCTGGTTCTGAAGGTCACTTTAACAAATACATCATCATGGACATAAAGTAGATTCTGGAGACTACCAGAAGTTTGTATAGGAAGCCAAGCAGAGAACTTTTACCTCCAACGTCTTACAGGTTCCTGAGGAAACATTTAAATCTATTTACAATGGAGAAGTTAGTTTCAAATTAAAGATAGTCCCTTTGGGCCCCTACTGGTTGCTTTTCCAGCTGTCACACGTAAGACAGCTGATGTTTATGAAGTTTTGTTTTACTTTGTAAAACTATGCCAATATACTAAAGATGGTCATTGATAACTGCCTATTAAAATCATTTAAAGTGCCCCGGTACAGCAGGCACTGTTGAGAGGAAATTCCAAATTCTGTCTCTTTTCAGTGTCCCTGTGACAGCAAGAGGCTGAGTTTTGAAGTCACCTTCCCAAGTCCCCACAGCAAGTAACTGGTGGAACCGGGACCCAGTTCTTTGGCCCGACAAGTACAAATCTTCTTCCAGGACACCAAGTGCAGACTTAGAGAATTCCCCCGCTACAGAGATGGGTATGAACGCTCTAACCCAGCCTTTCCTTGCCATTCACAAATCCCTCCTATCTTCCATTCCAAACACCAGTTCCAGTTTCAATCCTGTTCATGAACTCCATGCGAATCAGCGACCCTTTGCTGCTAAGAAACGTGTAACAGGAATATCTCACACTGACTATCTGATACTGTTTTCCCAAGACGAGGATTTCTTTTTTCAAAGCTTTCTTCAATACCTAGGGCAGAAAACATGTTTAGAATTCTAACATTAAGAGTGGGTAGTCATAAAAATACTTTGGAGTGGCCGGAGCGATAGTCCAGCAGGTATGGCGCATTTGCCTTGCACACAGCCAGCCTGTGCCGGCCCGGGTTCGATCCCGGCATCCCATATGGTCCCCCTGAGCACCGCCAGGAGTAATTCCTGAGTGCAGAGCCAGGAGAAACCCTGAGCATTGCCAGGTGTGACCCAAAAAAAAGCAAAAAATAAACAAACAAATAAATAAATAAATAAAAAAAGAAACTTTTAAAAATATTTGGAATTCTTGATTAATAAAAGTAAAAGATAAGGATATTTTTTTGCTTTTTTTTTTGGGGGGTCACACCCAGCAATGCTCAGGGGTTACTCCTGGTGGTGCTCGAGGACTATATGGAATGCTGGAGATCAATTCGAACCAGGATCAGCCGTGTGCAAGGTAAACGCCTTCCCACTGTGCATTGGCTCCAGCCAAGAGAAAGATAAGTTCTCAGGGGGAAAAACCTGATTTATTCAAATGAAAACTTTGGTTGACTGAGCCTTAGTAAATTGAAGTTAAAGTCTACAGTTAACTACTGACATCTCTTTACTGGGAACCAGTAAGCTAGTCTTAGGTCAGCAAGAATGCTATCTTTAATTTTGCACAAAGCTAAATGAGATACTCTACCGTTTCCTAGTAATATGTAACTTATCTGATACCGTAGTTGCTGGGGCCTCTTTATGGTTACCGAAAGGAATGCAAGTCCAAAAGAAATCGAAAGCCTGCACAAGTGGGAATTTGTGAGAAGGAACGAAGAGTCGCGCCTAGAAAAAGCTGGACTGGCCACATTCCTCCTGCCTCCTCATCTGGTAATCAAGGAACACCATAAACGATAATTACTGATCTCCCAAACTTGGTATCCTCACAGCGTTTTTAAGGAAACTGGAACTGTCTAGAGCACATTTGAGAATGATGGACTAGGCAGTACTTTCCCCCCAGCCTAAATGGGCAAGTCGAGGAAGAGCTTTTGGACCCCGTGCGTCCTTAATAACGGGCTGGCTTACAGATGAGACATTGGCCGCCTCCAGTTTCCAGGTTGAAGCTATTTGCCTCTGCTGGAGGGCCGGGATGTGGCACCTCGAGGTGCCCGCTGTGCAACTACAGAGTAAGTTCCAGTGCTCACTGAGCACTAATGCCCAAGTCCGGGCCTCCGGGGTCCTCGGAGACGCCAAGCTAAGAAACTCCTTTCTCCATTCACCGTCTCCAGCTCCCCCAGCCCCGCTCGCCTGGCACGGAGCGCGGGGGAAGGTTCCCCTCCAGTGCGGGCGATGGGTGCCGGATTCAGGCCTGGGGGCGGGTGGGCGCAGGGCTGGGGGCCGGGACGGAGAGAGCCAGGTGCAGATCGCTGCCCCGGGCACCTGCTACGAGCTGGCAGCAAAGCCGGCGGAGAAAGGCGAGAGGCGAAGCCAGCCGCGTGCCGGGCGTGGGGCAGGTGCCACCCGCCCCGCGCTGCACCGGACCCCGGACTTTACCTGGAGCTTATTATCCCGCCAGGCTGAGCCTAGGAGCGAGCCTCCACGGCTCTAAGCCAGGACCCAGCTCTCGGACAGACCCGGGGACCGGCCAGCAGAAGGCTCCTAAAGCGGCTGTCATCAACGCCCCCCAGCCGCGGAACGCCCCCCGGACGTCCACCTGGCTGGGGATTGCTCTCGCGATATTTCCAGCGCTGTGCTCCGTAACGCCGCCCCCTCTACTCTGACCAATCAAACAGAGACAGGGGGCGGGGCCTTGCCTTGGAACGGGAAGAGGAGCTATTGAGTCTGTGAAGGACTGGGGCGGGGGGCTAGGGCGGGGCTGGGGCGGGGGCGATGGGCGGGACAAGGGCATTTTCTCGCGAGACTAGCGACCAGGAAGACGCCTGCAGAGCCGGGCTGCTGGTGCAGCAGCGGCCGAGGCGGCCCGTGCTGCCGCATCTGGCCCTTGGCTCTCGCCGCGTCGCCCTGGTGTGAGGAGGGGAGTCAGGATCGGGCCAGGCCCGGGCTGTCGAGGGGCACCGTGCTCCCGGGGGGTCCCGGCGGCCGCCTGTCAGCCGGCCAGGGAGGCGCCCACACTCCTGACAGCATAAGATGGCGGCCATGGCCGCCGGAGGCAGCGGCAGCGGCGGCGTGAACCCCTTCCTGAGCGACACGGACGAGGACGACGACGAGGTGGCCGCGAGAGAGGAGCGGCGGGCGGGGCTGCGGCTGGATCCCGGCTCGGCGGACTCGCTGTCCCCGCAGGACCCCGTGGCCTTGGGCGGCGGCGCGCGACCCGGGCTCCCCGGGGGAGGCGGCGGCGGGGCCGGGCGCGGAGACCCCGGCGCGCCTGTCCATCGACGCGATCGCGGCGCAGCTGCTGCGCGACCAGTACCTGCTGACCGCCCTGGAGCTGCACACGGAGCTGCTGGAGAGCGGCCGCGAGCTGCCCCGGCTGCGCGACTACTTCTCCAACCCCGGCAACTTCGAGCGGCAGAGCGGGACCCCGCCCGGGCTGGGGGCGCCGGGCATCCCCGGAGCGGGCCTGGGCGGCGCGGGCGGCCGGGAGCCCAGCACGGCGTCCGGCGGGGGCCAGCTCAGTAAGTGGCCGCGCGGGCGCCGCCGTCGGGGGTCCCCGGAAAGGGGGCGGGTGGTGGGGGTCGACCTGGGCCTTAGGAGCGCTCGCAAGAGAGCAGGGGGAGGTTGAGGAGCCCCAAGGCCCCCTGTGCTCTCCACGCCTGCACCCCTTTATTTCCGGCTCCCCTGTTGGAATCTGGGGAGGGGGGATCAGCGCGCGAGACCCCGAGTTGCTGCATCGGAGCTTGGCTGTTTCGGGGCTCCAGCTCGTGGTGCTTCCAGCTGGTTTTCCTTTGCCTGCTTCCAGGAAACTGCCAGAGAGTGACAGGTGGAGGGAGACCCCCCCTGGGGGCCCACGCCCCCAGCAGAGCCCCCAGGCCCTTTGTCTTGGGGTCCACCGCTTCTCCGCACCCCCGCAGATCGCTGCGCCCTAGTTCCATTTTTTTTCCAACGTTGCAGGAAAAGGCAGGAGCCGGGCCAGCGGAGTTCTGCAGTTGGCTCCGGCCCCACCCACCCGGCAGCCTCTGGCCTCCCTGTAGACGAGGAAGTGTCTGTATTCTGCAATTCCTTGTTGTGGTTGTTGCTGCTGTTGGGCTGAAATCACTCAGCCCATTCAGTATACATGTCTTTCTTCTTTCTTTTTACTTTTCTCTTTCTGTGGCTTTTTGCCCTTTTTGGGGGTGGGGGGGTGCTCCTAAGGGGTTACTCCTGGCGCTGCACTCAGCAAATCAATCCAGGTGGTGCTCGGGGAACCCTAGGGGATGCCGAGATGGAACCCGGTTGCCCGCGTGCAAGGCAAAGGCCCTCCCGCAACTAGCGCTCTGACCCTCGCTAGACTTTTCCAAACGTTTCGTATTACTTGAAAGTGTATTGCCGAATGGATACTGTTAGAGGAGGCCCAAGAAGTACCTTGTTACGGAAGGTTAAATGTGCCGTGTAAGAACTGTGTCCTCGTTTTGTTTCAGTACTTTTGAAAGGCGCAAAGGGACTTAGGTGGGCAAACTTAGAGCTCGCAGAAGCGCACGTTGCGTTTTACTGCTGGTTTTCCAGCTCGGCTATGGAATTGTCACGTTGGTGAAAGTTCTACTCGGTCTTCCTTTTGCAGGAAGAGATTTTCCTCCCTCGTTGACCTTTAGGACTATACAGTGCAGTGAAGAGCAGTTTTGCAAATTGTTGCATAACTGGAAAGTTTGTGTTTGTTTGTTTTGGGAAGATTTCTCTATTATCTAGTGCTAAATCTTGTTCCACAAGCGCCTAGAAATTAAGATCTTCAGGCTCTCAGATGCCTTCTGAAAAGCTAAATTAGTCTCTCCAGGCTTAGTTTTCTTCCATTGCAGTGCTGTCAGCGACCTCCCTCCTCTCCCCGAAAAAGATAAAGAAAAAATTCAGAACTAGGCAAAGCATAAGACATGAGCAGACACCTCAAGGCTAGACTGTGGCAGAAATTAAAAGGCTCATGGCACAGTCCCCCAAGGGACATGGCATCACTGGGCCTCAGGGAGGGAGAAGTTAAACCGACGTACCGCAGTCCTGAGTGGACCAACTCAAATAAAAGCCTGAAGATGAGGCTGGGGAGGTGTCCATCCTGGACCTCTCTACACGCAGGGAGTGTTAACTAGTACTCAGTGAAGGAGCTCCTGCCTTATTTCAGGCCCGGGTTTCCAGAGAAAACAGTAGATGGTGCAGGCACTTTGGGAAACAGTTTCTTTATTTTGGTTTCGTTTCATTTGGGGGCTGTCCCTGGACTTTGTTTTGGGGCCACACCTGAATGTGCTCTGGACTTACCCCTGGTTCTGGGTTCAGGGATCATTCCTTGCACGGCCTGGGCAGTGCCAGAGATGGAGCTGGCTTCAGAAGTGTGCAAAGCAAGCACCTTAGCTCCTGTGCTGTCTTCCCCCAGCCCAGAATAGCCTTATAATCTTTATATTTTATTTTTAAATGCATACTGTGACCCAGCAATTCTGTTCTAAATTATCACTCAGAAGAAATGAAAAACTTAGTCATACAACATTTTGATGGACATCTTCCTGTCAGTTCTCCTTATATAGCCCCGACTTGTAGTGAAATCTGTGCATCCAATTGGAAAGGAGTGATCCACTAACACCCCCAAAACATGAAATATTTCAAGAGCACTCTGCTG
This sequence comes from Cryptotis parvus, assembly GCA_021461705.1. Classification (NCBI taxonomy): domain Eukaryota; kingdom Metazoa; phylum Chordata; class Mammalia; order Eulipotyphla; family Soricidae; genus Cryptotis; species Cryptotis parvus. The sequence continues at coordinate 10,197 of JAJIBD010004153.1, forward strand.
TAAAAAGCAACCAAAAACAGGCAAAACTTAGGAATGTTCTCAGGGAAATTTTGCCTTCTGATTCCCTCAAAAAAATGCTGGGCTTCAGTTTATTGTCAACATATTGTCTCTATCATTTTCCTTAATATATTATGTCTTGCAAAAAGTTCAGTCAATCATCTTTTTAATGATTCAAGCTTTTTGAAGTCCTGTATAAAAATATTTGCCGGGGCCGGGCGATAGCCCAGCGGGTAGGGCGTTTGCCTTGCGCGGCCGGCCTGTGCCGCCTGGGTTCGATCCCGGCATCCCATATGGTCCCCCGAGTACCGCCAGGAGTAATTCCTGAGTGCAGAGCCAGGAGAAACCCCTGAGCATTGCCGGGTGTGACCCAAAAAAGCAAAAAAAAAAAAAAAAAAAAAATTTGCCTACCCCAAGGTGGTCTGTGATGGCAAGAATGCATTTTATGAAGGTGTAACAAGAGCTCCATAAGTGCTGCGCCTGTAAGTATACAAACATGGCATGAGCTTTGGTGTAGCTATGTTGTGCCTATCAATCTTGGTAGGTCAGTAGATAATCAGTAAACATAAATATCTGTCAGGTAAGTAGATAAATGCTAAAATAAGTCTATATGACTATTGCCTGCTCTGTTTTAAAGATATTAAGCTTCTGATCGCATAATTTTAGAAAATCTAAGGTAGAATCCTTCCCTAAGAAGTATTACTGCCCACCTTTAAAGATTCCCGTATTCCGCTGATGGATGAGTTCAGTTGCCTCTGGCCGATGGGTGTGTCAGTTACACACGCTGAAGCATTCCTAAGTCAAGAAGAGGCGACACTTGAGACTTGCCAGTTCCAGATCTATGAATTTGGGGGTGGGGCGAAGAGGGAGTAGAATGAAGTTGGAGCTTTTTCTCATACCTGGCCTTAGGCTCTTCTTCCTCTGACCACTGCAAACCAGGTCTTCGGTAATGAATCTCTTATCTAGCGAGCGACCTGTCTCAGTTCTAGGAGCTGCCTAGCCACCCTGTGGAGTCACCAGTTGGTCAGAGGCAAAGAAAAAAAGCTTATTTTTTCTTGACTAGAAGATTCTCTACAAAAATCTAGATTTATAGAGTAGAAGATACTTTATAGACAGGAAGATACTCTATAGAGCATTCAAAATGTAAAGAATCTAGCTCCATGACTGATGTGTTAGTAGAAACCATATTGACTGAATAAAGTTACTCATGACATACTCCAGGAAGGCTCAGCGTTCGGTGCATTATAGTATCATTGCAATGTTTCTGCTCCGTCCACTTGGTGAATGCATTAATTACGTTTATCTGTAGTCCTGTGTTTGCCAGCTAAACCAGATTAACTTAGTAAGGGTGTTCTTTCCAGTTACTTTGCGAGATCACCATCGTGGCAGTGATTTTAACACTAAGCATTGTCATGTTTGAGACTAGTAGTGTAGGTTCCGTTGGCGCTTTGGAGCTCTCATCAAAATTGATCTGTAACTTCTTCAGAGTTTCACTGTCAGGCACAGGTTTTAGTATAGCAGAGCCGGTGGCTGATCCAACGGGTAAGAGACCAACGTAAGCCTTTCAGTGATGGTTTTCTTTGTCTGCCTCAACGGCGTGTCAGGAAGCTGCCAGTGCTGACTGAATGGGATCATCTCGCTTCTGAGGCTGCCTTCACTCGTCTTGCTCCTTTCTTAGCCATTTCTGTTTCTGATCCTGCTGATCTGTGCTCTGCTTCTTCTCACAGTCAGGAATGCTATTCTGTGATTACAGTCTTTCAAGTTCCTTCTCTCAGGCTTTCCCAAGGCCCTTCCCTGTGAGGGTAGAATTGGGCTTAGTGCTTCCTCTGACTTCTGTGTGAGAAAATTGTTAGACTAATTTGTCAGTCTTCTTATTCCCTGCTTTCAGATCTTGAGACTTTCCAAGGTTGTTTGACCATATACGGATCTAAACTTATTGCACAGCTCTTTTTTTATTCCCTGTCCCTTGTGGAATTTTTTGTTTTGTTTGTTTTTTTGGGTCACACCCGGCAATGCTCAGGGGTTTCTCCTGGCTCTGCACTCAGGAATTACTCCTGGCGGTGCTCGGGGGACCATATGGGATGCCGGGGATTGAACCCGGGCGGGCAGGCAGGCCGGCAGTGCAAAGCAAACGCCCTACCCGCTGGGCTATCGCCCGGCCCTCTTGTGGAATTTTTGTTTTCTTTTTTTGAGTCACAAAAAAGCGATGCTCCAGGGGTTACTCCTGGCTCTGCACTCAGGAATTACTCCTGGCGGTGCTCAGGGACCATCCGTGATGCCAGGGATCAAACCCAGACCAGCCATGTGCGAGGCAAACCCTCTACCTGCTATGCTCTCGCTCTGGCCCCTCTTGTGGAAATTTAGTCACAGGTTGCCACAGCTCAGCCCTGGGGCGTGAATGTAGTTGTTGAGTATTTTACATTGGTTGATATTACTGTGCAAAGTGGTGGGATCGTTTGAGGGTTTTAAGGTTCCAGTAGCTGACTTGAGCTTTGTTCTTTGTTGGGTTTTTATTTGTTGGTGGCAGGCACAGCTGTGAAGGTAAGGAGCTGCTTCCAACTCAGTCCGGGACTACTCCCTGGGATGTCTCGGAACAGGCAGTGCTGAGACTACCCAAGGCTGCTGTGCCTCTCCAGCCTATTGCACAGGCGACCTACCACGCCGCGCGTGCTTCTTTTTTTTTTATTTGGGCCACACCTGGCTGTGCTCATCACTTACTGCCTGCCTGTACTTGAGGGACCATATGAGGTGCCAGGGGTAGAGTCTGGGTTGACTGTGTACAAGCTAAGCTCCTTACTCACTGTCTGTCTCTCTTGACCAAGGGTGTATGTTCTCTATTGAGGCAGGACTAATACATGAAAGAAAAAAAATAAGAAAAGAAACTTGAAAGATTGTAATCATCTTAGTGGTGCAAACAATAGCATAAATCAGATTCAGATGCAGAAAATAATGATTGAGTGTGGAAATGAATTTTTTCATTAGCTTTATTATTTGACCATATTTCTTTTGTTTTGGGAAGAGGAAGATGTTGGGGGCTCCCCAGACCTGGCAGGGCTCAGGGGCTACTCCTGGCTCTGTATTCAGGACCGTAGGCAGTGTAGGGCATTAAACCAGGCTCAGTCCATAATAGGACCAGGAGATAAACGGACACTTCCTTAAAGAAGACAAACAGTGTATGTCTGAATCTCAATCATGAGCAGCTTCATAATTGTGTATGTTATGGTGGTATAATAGAATTAGAAAAAAGAAGACAAATGGCTGTCTGACAGGCATATGGAAAAGTGTCCACTGTCACTCATGATGAGGGGCGGAAATCAGAAGAGCAGCAGGCCGTCACTCCTGCCTGCGAGAATGGCCTGGAACAGCCGTTCGGGCGGGGCCGTGGTGAAAAGGAACCGCCCTCCACTGCTCGTGAGAAAATCATCAGGTGTCAGGGTCAGAGTAGCGGAAAGAAATATGGAAATTGCTCCAAAAAAATAGGGAAAGGATTCCTGTATGGCCCAACAGTACCTCTTTGCCCCCAGACCCAGAAGCATCAGTGCGGAAACATGTACGCACACCTGTGTTCATCACTGCACGTAGCACGGCAGCCAGGTGACTGAAGCAGCCAGTTGCCCAACTACAGTGAATGGATCAAGAAGTCGGGTATAGGGGCGGAGCGATAGCCCAGCGGGTAGGCGTTTGCCTTGCTTGCGGCCGGCCCATGCCAGCCCAGGTTCGATCCCCGGCATCTCATATGGCCCCCGAGCACCAGCCAGGAGTAATTCCTGAGTGCAGAGCCAGGAGAAACCCCCTGAGCATTGCCAGGTGTGACCCAAAAAGCAAAAAAAAAAAAAAAAAAAAGCTGTATGTGTAAACGATGGAATACTGTATAGCTCTAAGAAAGAAGGACCGTGCAGCAACCTGAATGGGACTAGAGAGTGTCGTGCTGAGTGACATAAGTCAGAAGGGACCAGTACAGAAGATTCTCTCCCACACGTGGGGCTTAAATAGACACAGCAAGGTAGCAGCAGAGGGCCAAAGGCAACCACACTCAACTGTGTAGGAAACTGATCCGCACAATTGAGTGGGGGTGGGACGGAGGAGAGGGGAGTTGGAGCCTGTGGGGCGGGAGGGGGTGTCCGGGAGCCGCTGGGGTCCCTAACAGTACCAGAAGTTCTCTTCTACCTCAGAGGCCACCAGGGGAACAGATGAAGTTCACGAGTCCGGTGCAGTTACAAAAAGGCTTTTAATAGTACAGCCGCTCATGAGGTGCCCGGGAGGGGATGGCGCGTTCTAGTCCTGGCCTGCCACCCCAGCAGAGCCTCACAACAAGCCAGACGACCCTCCCCGCCACTCCATGAGGGCCTCCATTTTCCACATCCGGACTTCCCCCCCCCTCGTCAGAACTCCACCCAGCAGACCAGCCTATCACAGCCCGGCTCATCGAGATCCACCCTGCTGCAGTCTTTTTTAATCCGGCCCAGGTATGCTGATCCAGAGACAGACATGGGGCAGAGCTGCTACTGGCTCTCCCTGTGCCCAGCCGCTCATGAGGTGCCCAGGAGGGGATGGCAGGTTCTAGCCCTGGCCCACCACCCCAGCAGAGCCTCACAACAAGCCAGACGACCCCCCACTCCATGAGGACCTCCATTTTCCACATCCGGACTTCCCCCTCGTCAGAACTCCCCAGCAGACCAGCCTATCACAGCCTGGCTCACGCGGCCGCTTGTGGCTACGTGGTTCATCAATAAATGCTGGATTTTGAGATGACTACAAGAGTATGCTACCCGCACGGCAGAGCCTGGCAAGCTACCTGTGTCGTATTTGATATGCCAGATACCAGTAACAATTATAGACTTCATTCCATGACCTGATGGAATGGTTTGAGGCTCTTTATGTTCCTGGAGCAAGCAGGTGTCCTTGGGCTCTACTTGCATGAGATAGGACATATGGAGATGTTACTGGTGCCCTCTCGAGCAAATCGATGATGAACGGGAAGACAGTGATCCAGTGATACAGTACAGAAGCTCAACCACCGCAATCCAATATAATGAAAGAACTCTAGCTCTGGTCAGAACTTAGACCATACAAGAGAGCCCAAGTCTCCAACCAAAGAGCATCTCACCCGAGAGAATCCTACCCAAAAGAAGGGGGCGAGTGCCTCAAGTCTTCCCCTTTTATACACTAAAGTCATCATAACTGTTGACAGGGATGGTCCTGTCAACAAAGAACCCCTAAACAGCTTCTAAATAGTAGAAGGGTGGTGCCACACCCTATTACAGGTATAAGCAAAGGGTTACGCCAGGGACTAATCCCTTCTTCCAAGATTATCTCTTATGTAAAACACTGGAGAGAGGGGGCTGGTAAAAAGTTATACATCTTAACTTCATGGGCTTCATGTAATCTAGATGGTACCCACAAGGTCCTTCTTATTATCTGCACCAGGGTGATTCTGAGTATCTTGTTCTTCGTATACTGAAAGGGTCACACTCGCCTGCGTGAGGGCAAACTAGTATGATCCTTCCTATAATCTTAAAGATAAACTCCACGTAGCTGGGGTGGCAGTCTCCTGGTAAATTCTAACTGTCCCACGCTGGGTACAGTGGGTATAAAGAGGAGCTGTGCCCAATCTAGATAACATAGAAGTCTTAGTAGATGTATAATAAGTCAGAAGTTATTCAGAGTCAAGGTGACTTCTGTAACTACCACACCCTCTATCAGAGTTTACATAGAAGAGAGGTCTCATTAGAATGAGCCTTGGATTAAGAACATTTAAATAGATTAAGCTGTGAGCAAAGCTCCCAAGCTAGCTAAGCCTGTCATCCACCGGGTACAATGATGAGGGGTGGGCTGGTGGGATTCGGTGTGTGAGAAACCATTATTAATAGTATTGCCAACCAGACAATCTCAAAAGAACTTTTTTTTAATGAACACACCAGTGTTGGAGGTAGAGCTGAGTTTAAGTTGCCCTTCCCAGTTAGCCCCAGCACAGTTGGGGTGCTCATAGGTATGGGGTGCACATTCAGACTATTCTCTCCTCCACTTCCCTGGTTGGTTGGCTGGGGCCTGGGGCTGCAAAGGAGAAAGAGGAGGGGAGGAGGGTTATCTTTTTCTTCAGGGCTTGAGGCTACTAATGAAAATTGTATGATTTTTAAACTCTCCGTAACTCGACATCCATTGTTGAAACTCAGAAGATCCTAAAATTACCTATCACCTACCCCCTCCCCGACAAATAAATAAATCGGGGCAATAATATATAAGGCAAGAGCTCTAAGCCCTGTATTACCTCTATAGCCCTATTTGTGTCGGTTCTGTACACCAGAAAAGGAAGGAAGAGTAAAGAAAAAGATCATGGTTGTTATATTTTGCCTTCCCTAAAATATCCCACAGGAACATACTTAGCAATATCTCCTTCACAACTTAATCCTGCTTGGGTAGTTATAAATTGTGGTTTTAAGTCAATGGGGTATTTAGTGTGAAAGGAAACAAGATAGGGCTAATTATTCCAGGAAAACTACGTCATGCCCATATATAAATCCTAGTTATACCCACAGCCCAGGGGCTTTGTATGCGCTTTATCAGTTCCTGAGAGCCTTCATCTGTGTGTGTCACTTTTCCTTCTATTAGAATGTTTCCGCCTCACCGACCCTCTTTCTTTTTTTCCTATTCCTTTGTATCTCTAAAGGAACTGCCGGCTTGTTCTCTTCCCTTCCCTGAAGCTTCTCCGAGCAGCAGTGCTCAGCAGAGCTGCTGAGTTTGTGGCCTTTGCTGTCTGTTCCATCTGCACGTTTCACTTGACCCCTAGCATGTTGCTGGAGCGTTGGTGTGTCTGTTTCAGCTGACTGGGTTATTATGGGCACTGTGGTTTGAAACTCATGTCATCTTGCTTCATGCTGGGTATAAGCGCTCTAGTGGGCGATTTGTAAGTGCTTACATGACAGAATGGAAACAGACAGGCGGATTTGACAAGCGTTGACATGAGAATGGAAGAGATCTTGCTTACCTCTGTGTCCCGAAGTCTGATATTGTGACTAGCAAATACGCTTTGAATAAATGTTGAAGTTGCATTATACGGAAGCTCTCCCAGCTCTGGTCCCTTGACCGTTCACTTTTCCCTTTCAGCCTTCTCCCCTCAACTCTGAGGTCATTCACTGCGTGAGGCTCAGCTTATTCAGAATCCAGGAGCAGTATATTGAGTCTTAACTTAAATGTGTTGGGGTGTGGGGTGCATACTCAGCACCACGAAGTTGCTCCTTAACTGGAGTGATCATGAATAGCTTGTTTCCAATTCCTTATTCTGAACATTAACATATATTTAATGTTTTGTTTCTCTCCTAACTGCAGATCGAGCCGGGAGCATCAGTACCCTTGATTCTTTAGACTTTGCAAGATATTCAGATGATGGGAACAGGGAAACAGATGAGAGGGTAGCAGGTAAGACTGTGAAGAGCGCGGATGTTTTGACATTTCAGAAATAACTGATGGAATTCTCTCCTGCGCAGTGAATATGCTGCTACTGATTTATTAAGACTCAGGCCATATGCTAGCCCTGTTTCCCCTTGCCGTGAGGTCGTAGGTGTCTAGGAGCATGCCCTTACATTGCTTTGATTCTCCCTGTCACCCTGTGTGCAACAGCTATGCAGTCATGGTAGAGTGCAAAGGTAGTTGGAACTTAGCTTTTCGTTCCCTTAATTAGGGCTAATATTTGGTGTTGTAACCAGTACAATTCTGATTGTTAAAGTTTGGTTGCAGTAACCCCATGCCGTTTCATAAATGAAACTTTGTCGTGAGTTCCCCTGGGCCCTCACCCTTTAGCCATCATCATTGCTAGGAGCTTTTCCAGGTTTCCCTGTGGGAGGAAGCAAAGCATTACCATAGAGGTGCGGAGGCCCTTTAGGACTGTCCCCCATTATCGTCGCGCACCAGCATCCTTCCAAGGTACTTTGTTCTTTGTGCCGAGCCTCTTCCCTCCTCATCCATGTCACACTTCTTCCTCCTGCCGCCCTTGGATCTGAAGGAACCCTGGGAGACTATATCATATCCTCCCATGTTCTATATCAGATAAACGCTGTCAGTCTGTTGTGTTCACCCTGGACCATCCTATGAGCCTCTGAAGAATGCCTTCAGTTGGGTAGCTTTCTGGTGCCTCCAGACTGTATTGCCTCCCACTGAAGTCATTCTTTAGTGTCTTAAGAACTTTGACTCTGAGTTGGGGAAAGCGGGCAGATACTAGTTAGGTACTTGATCGCCACCAGAGTGGAAGGCTCGTACCGTGTATGGAGCCAGAGGATTCCGCACAGGCAGATGGGCCTCGTGAGGACGTGCAGTAGGGAACACCCGCAGTGTGGATTATTCTCTTCACCAACCCCACTGACCTCTTCTGGTTGCCAGGACAGGTGTTTTAAATTCCTACCTTTCCCATGTTCATTATGAATGAACGTGAGTGCTCATTTTTATGTATCACTTATTCCACTCTAAATATGATTCTGAAGTGTGTATTAACTCATTGAGCTACAGAGGTGATCACCATCCTCCTCTTCCCTCTCAGAAAACTGAGACTCTGATATGGACTATTTAAGACCGGACTTGTTTGGGCCAGAGCAATACTACAGCAGGTAGGGAGCAATAGTACAGCAGGCGTGCGCTTTGCACGCGCCGACCAGCTTCTGGCATCGCATCTGGGCCTTCGAACATTGCCAGGAGTAACCCCGAGCATAGCCGGGTGTGACCCAAAAAATTCAAAAAAAAAAAAAAAAGACTGGACTTGTAGCACTCAGAGAACCAACATAGCGCACAGTCGGTTATGGTTTATGCTGCCTCTTAGCGTGAAAAAGAAGTTTTGACCGATATAAAATACTCTGATTTATGATTTTTACTCATTGCCCAAGAATAGTAATATCTAATTGTTTTAAATCTCAGTATTATAGTAATTAATGGGAGAAATGTCATTGTTTTTAGTTCAAGAGTGGCAGAGATAATTCCGTGATGTAAACAGAAACTACCACTCTGGTGAGGAACTTGCTGACCGTTTCCTCTGTGGTTCTTTGTGTGGGATCACAGTTTCGTGCCTCCCTACAGGCCGCTGACCAGGCCAGCGAGTATGTCAGCTCTACCGAAAAACTAGCAAATCTAATGGAAATTGTGTTCGTTATTTTACGACTAATTTAGCCTATTATAACTTAAGTGCTGTTGTTCTATGAGTGCTATATAGTATGTTTTTAGATGTTATAATTTTCATATGTTAAATACATAGTATACATTTAGAGACTGACCAAGTAAATATATTTAATGTATATCATTTTATAAATGGTTGCATATTAAATAATTATACACCAAAATATTGGCCATACCTTTAATTTATTCCCTTCAATCTTTTTGTTTTTGCTCGGGCCACACTTCAGTACCAGAGCATACCCCTAACCCGACACTCAGGAATCGCTCTTGGCAGGGTTTGGGGGAACCATGTGTAGTGCGAGATCAGACCAGAGTCCGCCTTTGTTCAAGGCAAGTGCCCTGCCTACTGTGCTATCTCACTGGCCCCTGTTTCACTGCACTTCTATGTTGAAAACTAGAAGTTAAGAGTTCATGATTGTGGCTGGAGCAATAGCACAACGGGCAGGGCGTTTGCCTTGCACACAGCCAACCCGGATTTGATCCCCAGCATCCCATATGGTCCCCCTGAGCACCTCCAGGAGTAATTCCTGAGCAGGAGCCAGGAGTAACCCCTGGAGCAACCCAGGAGCATCGCTGGGTGTGACCCAAAAAAGAGAAAAAAAATTAAAGAGTTCACGATTATTTAGGATTAATCATGATTCTTATTGTTCAGGGATTTAATATTTCTATTTAAGGCAAACGTTACTGATAAAAGAGTGAAACATTTGGAGCTAGAGAGCCTACAGCAGGGAGGGCTTTAGTGCCTGCACCCTGTGTAATCCCACAGACCCACCAGACGAAGTCCCTTGCGCACAGAGCCAGGATGAGCCCCAAGTGCTTCTGAGTGTGGCCCAAAAAAAAGCAAAAAAAAGTTTTACTAAAAGAAATGTTTAAAAGAAATTTTACTAAAAAGTAAATGTTTTTAAATACATGATACTTTAGGGTTTTTTTTTGACTTTTAATTATTTATTTTCTGATAATTCTATTTGCGATTTTTTTAAGTATTTTATTATACCACCGTGAGATATACAATTACAAAGATATACAATTAAAAAGTTCATATTTGGGTTTTGGTCATACAGGGTTCCAGCACCCATCCCGCCACCAGTGCCCATCTCCCACCACCAGCGCCCCCTGTTCCCTCCCCCTCCCCCCAGCCCGCCTCCATGGCAGGTTTTTTATTTCTTTCCCTTTCTCTCTCTTTCTCTTTTCCTTCCCTTCCAGACTATGGATTACAGAACATACATTAAAGGGTTGTCAAGTGAAATACATGGTACTTTGATCCTATGTTTTCCATCTAAAAATTATACTGTCTTTCGGGCTGAAGCAATAGTACAACAGGGAGGGCGTTTACCTTGTACGCAGCCAACCTGGGCTTGATGCCTAACATCCCATCTGGTACTCCCCCAAGCACCGCCAGGAGTAATTCAGAGCCAGGAGTAACCCCTGAGCATTGCCAGGTGTGACCCTAAAACACAAAAATATAAATAAATAAAAAATTATACTGTGGTTCTAAGCTTGAGGAGATAACATAATTTTTGCTTTACTAGTATATAAATAATATTTTTTCATCTTCATTGGAAAGTGGAGGAAAAAAATGTTATCACAAGGGCTTTCTGTTACTAAATCAAATATATGGTATGGGACAAATTTTTTTGTCCAATTAATTACTATTTCCTTTTTCAAAAAAGATGTTTAGCTCTTTGATAATCCTCAGTAATTTCTTTTTTTTTTTTTTTTTTTTGCTTTTTGGGTCACACCTGGCGATGCTCAGGGGTTACTCCTGGCTCTTTGCTCAGAAATTACTCCTGGTGGTACTCGGGGACCATATAGAATGCCGGGATCAAACCCGGTCGGCCACATGCAGGGCAAATGCTCTACCCGCTGTGCTATCGCTCTGGCCCCATAATCCTACATGTCTTAGAGGTGATGAGTTAACATGGATACTGAGTCCATTGCTCACTCAAGAAAATATCTGGTCTGTTTCTCCATTTAACCAAGATATGTTTGTTTTCATCATCATCACCATCATCCTTGCCACCTTTTCCTAGTCCAAAAATCTCCATTTTTTTTTAAATCTATTTGCATAGACTTTAAAGAGGAAGAGATCTCTAACTGAGCAGCAGTTAATTGAGTACTTACTCTGTTCCAAGAGTATTCTGGGTACTTTGTAGAAAATACTTTATCATACTTGCAATCTACAAAGCAGGTCATGATAGCCTTATTTTATAAGTTAGTAACTGGCTTACCGAGAGTGAGATTGCAGTACCCTCCATGTGACAAGTGGCAATGCCAGGTGTGAGCATGTCACGTGTCAGACAAGTGACATGCTCACACCTGCCATCATAAAGCGCTTTATTCCAGAACTCACAGGAAAACCTTCAGCACTGGAAATTCACATGCATTCATTCATGCAGACTGGAGAAGCACGTCTTTCCCATACCAGGCCCTTTCAACAGAAACATTTTCTAATTTTTTTTGTTGTTGTTTTTGGGTCACACCTGGCGATGCTCAGAGGTTACTCCTGGCTCTGCACTCAGGAATTACTCCTGGCGGTGCTCAGGGGACCATATGGGATACCAGGGATTGAACCCAGGTCGGCCACATGCAAGGCAAACACCTACCTGCTGGACTATCACTCCGGCACCCATTTTCTAATTTTAATGATCATTTTAAAAAGCTTTTCATTTATTTTTATTTTTTTTTTATTTTTATTTTTATTTTTTGCTTTTTTGGGTCAGACCCAGTGATGCTCAGGGGTTACTCCTGGCTTTTCGCTCAGGATAATTCCTGAGCGGTTTTGGGGGACCATATCGGAAGCCAGGGATAGAACGCCGGTCAGCCGCATCAAGGCAAATGCCCTCCCCTCTATGCTATCACTCTGGCCCCGCATTTAAAAATTTTTTTGGGGGTCACACCCTAGCGATGCTCAGGGGTTACTCCTGGCTCTGCACTCAGGAGTTACTCCTGGCAGTGCGCTGGGACTATATGGGGTGCCGGGATAGAACCCTGGTCAGCATGGAGCCAGCCGCGGGCAAGGCAAATGCCTTACCCGCTGGACTATCGCTCCGGCCCCCTTAAAATATTTTTATATCTGAAATTGACAGTATAAATTTTTTTCACTTAATGACACATAGTAACAAATATATAAGCCAAAATCAGCTCATTCTAGCTGATTATATTTGTATTCTACTAATATTTTAAATAAGCATTTTACTTTTAATAAGCATTGCATATTAGTAAAATGCTTCCTCTGTGTAATTAAACAAAGCTAGTATTAGTTGATATAAAATACACATCTTGAATATGTAAGTTTTCTTAAGGGTATAAAAAGGATATTATATTCTAAATTTTAGGAGTGTTCTTTCTGCTAAAGCACTTTGAACATCTGCTGTGCTAGGTACTGCCTTTGGCACTAGATTAGAAAAATGAAATAACATTTCCGCCCTCAAGGAATTTAGACTGAATATGTTTTTATCTGTAATACAAACAAATTTCTGTACTTTGTAAACAGGATAAGAATCTAGTTAATTTTGGAGCCATTTTTGTTGTTTCGTCCTCTTCTCTCTACCTGTTCCTGTATTCTCTAGAGTACCCCCTTAGTGTTCTTTAGAGAGGGACGCTTCCCACACACTGCTTAGGGGCGCAGGAGTCACTCCCACCACTGCTCAGCCTGCTCTCTGGCTGGGCCTGGAAACGCAGCGCCGCCGGGGCTGGGCGTGCAGAGGAGGAAGGAAGGAAACCACAGCGCCAGTCAGGCAGCACTTCAGCCCTGGGAGCTGTTCCTTCAGCCTATGCAACTTCACTTTTATGTTGGGGTCTAGAAGACTATGAAAGTTGTGTTTCCTAATGAATGCCGTTAATATCACGAATAATCCAGATTTATTACATACGGCTTCAAGTACTGGAACCCCATTTATTCAGCAAACATCTGTTGAGTGACTGCTGTGTATACCAGAATTTGTGCTGTTCCGGGCCAATAGTCAACAAAGTAGATGTAGGTAACCTTAATAAAGCTTTTGTGAGCAAATTCTAAAAGAACACTCAGAACATTGCCTGGCCACGTCCCTACATATGCAGGGGTACATTGTCTCCTACATAAAAAACGCTTTAGTCAGAATCTGGCCATGTCTTAGCCTTCACCTCAGTATAGATACCCAGTTTTAGCAAAGTTCATAAGCCTATTTGCTTTGTTAGCGTGTTTCTCCCTAGAACCTCCTAATAGCTGTGTTTCTGTTTTGCTTATTTTGCCACTGCTTAAATCTATTTATGATTTTCTACTATCTAAAATAAGATAAATGCTACAAGAAGACTCTTAAAAAGGATAGATTGTATTTTAAGAATAGGTTTCTCTGCATTTATTATCATAAAATTAAAAGAGACTCAAGAAAAGAATTGTTTCACCTTTAAACTAAAATAAAAACAGCTCATCATTAAATCTCTGTGTGTCTTTACTTCAGAGAAGCTTTTTTTTTTTTAATGGTTTTTGGCAGTGCTCAGGGTTTGCTCCTGGCTCTGTGCTCAAGGATCACTCCTGGGGGCTGGAGCTGGAGGGAAGGCCATTTGCCTTGCACATGGCTGGCCTGGCTTTGATCCCCAGCATCCCATGCCTTCCCTGAGCACCACCAGAGGTAATTCCTGAGTGCAGAACCGGGAATAAGGTTGCGGTAAAGCAAAATTCTACCTACACTGTACTATTGCCCCAGTCCCAGATCAGGAGTTTCTTATGTGTATTCTATGGAGAAAAGGCAAAAATCTAAAAAGTAATGAATTTGAAAAGATACATCTGGAAAATTGTTACTTTTCTATAGAATTTTTAGGACCCTTAATAAGGTTGTGGATAGGGCACAGTTGTTTTAAGTCATAATTTTCTTTCATTTTTTTTCTATTTTTGTCATTGATCCACTTCCCCAGAGCAGATCTTAGAGGAAGATCATAATTTTCTAATCTGGAATAGTGTATAATTAAGACAATTGGAGAAGATTCAATTTGAGAAATTAATTTGAGAAACTAAATTGACACCTATAGATAACTAAATGACTGTACTATAGAGTATACCTTGCTTTGGTTTATTTATTTCTCTCTACTAAGTCATGCATATAAGTGCTATACATGTCTGATGTCTGTAGTATACAGGAAAAAATTCTCTCAACCCAGTAAGGGGTGGTAATGATACTATCTTGGGGTCTTTGTCTTATTTTAGAAGTAGATTTTATTCTGACTCTCAAAAGAATTTTCCTCTAGGGTTATTCTCTGGATAAACTGAGATATTAAAGGGGTGGGAGGTTAAATCACCTTACATTCAGGGGAGAAATACTGAAAATTCTCACTTGACTAAAGATACTTTTATGTTTCTGGGGGTTCTTTGTTTGTTTTGCTTTCTGGGGCCCCGCCCATTGGTGCTCAGGAGACCGTATGTGGTGCCAAGGATTGAACCTGGTTGGGCTTATGCAAGGCAAACACCTCGCCCAGTTTCCTCTGGCCCCTCTGGCATGGTCCTTGGCTTAGAAACTCTTGATAGAAACTCTTAATGGTGAACAGAAACGAAACAGAAAAATTCCTGACTCACAGTAGTGCTGTTATACAAAATATTTTGTGTTTCGCACCAAAATAAACTAAGACTCTGGAAACCTTGAGATAATGTTGGTGATGTTTGAGTTGGTCAACAAAGGATTTTTTTTCCTTCTGTTTCTGAATAAAATGCTTCTCTTTTGGCATCTCTACATGGTCTTTTGAACATACCCCATTTCACGAAAGCAAAATATTTGCGCTCTCGCTATATATTGGGTACCCTGGTGTAGTGTTATCTAAGCCTGGTTAGGAAAAAAGGCAGTTTTACTAAAACTATACTGATTTAATCACACATTATTTTGTTAAAATTATAATATGCTACTTAGAATCTGTATCTTTGAAGTGCTTTATTTCCAACAAAGTTGCTTTTGGGAAAGTTGTACTAATAAAAGGTTATTGGCATAGTGAAATGATTGGGTTGGTAGTTGGTGCCTGCAATATTTTATGAAAGATTCTCTGCAGCTTATTAAGGAAGAATTAGAACATTCAAAAAATACCTTCATATAGTTCAGTACATTGGTTTCTTCATAATTGATTTTGAACTTTAATATTTTTTACTGAAGAAAATAAATCGATATTTCTGTAAATAGAGCACTGCCATTTAATCTTTTCTCATGAAATCCTCACGTAACTGATTCTTTGATCATATAATAAGTTTTATAGAAATGTGCTAAGCTTCAGATATTTAAATTTTTAAGTCTATATTGTATATAAAGAAACATGCAGCAGAGTGAATTCACTTTGATAGACACTACTTTCAAAGCATTGGTAACTTTCGGTGATAATTGGCTTTGTATTTGTCGGTGTGCATAAAATTATAAATTCTTGCCGTCTGACATGGGTTTTTCTGGCTTTCTGTGCCTTGATCATCCAGTGTTTTGCTCTTGGTCACTAACTGAATTTGAGTTTTTCACAATTTGTGTTTTAACCAATTTTTTCCATTTATTTCATATTTTTATCATTCTGGTGCAGGGCATTTCTGATCTGCAATTGTTCTGTAATGAATGGTAATAAGTTGTAAGTGATACTGAAAGCATAGTACGTATATTTATTTTACTGTATGTAATAGTTTAGTATTTTAAAATCAGAGTTTTGAAGTTTCAAAAAAAATTTTCGTCTTACCCTAAGTACGGACAATTTGTCGTTAAACACAAACTCAAGAGTCTCTAGAAGTTTTGAGGAGATATTTGAACTTTGTTGCACAGAAATGTTTGCAGATCAGCATTGCTGATACCAAAAAGGAGATTGTAGCATATTTTATGTCATCTGATTTCAGTTGCTTCCATCTTGCAGCAGTGAAATTCTGTGCATCAAAATAATTGGCCTTCATGTCGCAGACGTGACGTCCGTTGCATCTTAAGTTTTTAACTGAGACTATGCAAACTGAGTGAATCCGACTTTTTCCATATATTTTTATGGCTTTCTTGTCTTTGGTGCATTTCATTTGCCATCTTTTTTTTGTTTACTAATCAGTTAGGAAAAACGCATCTTAAAATGTTTTACTTAAAATTTTCTAGTTTTTATGTATAGCTATTACAACCATCATTTTTAAAATAGTGGTGATAAGGATCGCTTAATTTTCCCAGAGTTTTACTTCATGGAAATGGTATTTTTCCATACACATAACCATAAATATCCCTGTTAAGATGCATTTTAGAGTTAAATCTAACTCATGAGAAAGCATTTTAATAATTTAAATTTGTTACTTAAATAATTTAGTCAATCACCAGATCTACGATTGTAGAAAAACATATTTATCAAAAAAAATCTACACAGCTCCCAACATTTGTTAATATTTAAATCATTTTCCTTAAAGGTTTTAGGATAGGAATGTATTTACTAATACTATTATGTATCGATCATATTATTCTAGACAATTCATTTTAAATTACCTTTTTTAAAATATCCTAAGATCTTCTTGAAGTATTTTTTCAGACTTCGTCAAATTTATCTTTGGCCCCTAAAATTATGTCACCTGAAAACATCCCATTGCATTTACCACCTAGGCTGAAAGAAGCCCGAAGTGTCTAGGTTGCTCATTTCTTTATTTACCTGAAACAGAGTTTGCCATAGATTGCCGTAGTCTTTAAATAGATCCACTCCTTGTCAGACAGCTGGAACATGAGGGCTGACCCCCAAAGTCTAAAGCTATGGAAAACATTCACCAGTTTGCTCGCAAATCCACTCTGCTGCATGTGTTCACGAGTTTCATAAAGATCGCATGCTTTCTGTTTTCAATACAAATTGTATTTTTTTTTCATACCCATCCTTGCTTTTTATTTTTTTTTTTTTGTTTCCCTTTTCTTGGTTGGATGCCTGTGTGTGTTTATTCCAAATCCCTGTCCAGTCCTGGAGTTTGAACTACGGAAAGCCAAGGAGACCATTCAGGCCCTCCGAGCCAACCTGACAAAGGCTGCAGGTCGTGTACCTCAAACTTTCTTGAGACTTTACTTTGACAATGTAGAAGTAGCCGATACATTCTCAAATGTAAAATTGTAAAATATTTATATTTTCTCCCACCAGAACATGAAGTTCCTTTACAGGAACGAAAAAAATTATAAATCAAGTCCTGAAATTCAGGTGGGTAAATAACAGATCTAGAAGTAGCATTCGCGTAATGGAGCAGAAGTGTTGGAAGAGGAATTGCTGATCCGTTATCTGCCTTTTCTTATGCCTTCAGGATCCAATCAAGCCTCTTGAAAAGAGAGCCCTAAACTTCTTAGTCAATGAGTTTTTATTGAAGAATAACTATAAGCTTACATCAATCACCTTTTCAGATGAGAATGATGATCAGGTACTGTTACTATTTCTTTAAAATTGCTTAATTCTTTTTCGCTATCGGTTTTCTATTTTATTTGATTTCCTTTTTTTTTAAAGATTTTTAAAACTTGTATGTGTAGAAAAAATCCTGTAACGCAAATGACCAAATACGGTATTTCCTTGTCTCCTGGTCTGGTATTTTATTGGTTTGTAGCTATCTTAATCTATCTACAGCTTATTTTTCCTTCAAGGTCACTTTTGCACTTACCTATTTAACCGCATATTCTAGTTACATGGTATGTATGTGTGAAACGCATTTTGTTTTCGTTTGTTTGCTTTAATGCATTTACTTGGGATTTTTAAATACCCAAGAATAGTTTCTTATGTGGAAATCAAGGAGCCATTATTTAAAATCAGGTATCTTCCATTGATTCGTAAACTTCTCATGGATCATTTAACAAAAATCCCACCTAGAAAGCATTCCGATTACTCCTTCAGTTATTGTAATGTATTTGGCAGAAACCAAATGTCATGAATTATGTAGCCTTTTTTTTCTGCTGTTTTTTGGGTCACACCCGGCGATGCTCAGGAGTTATTACTCCTGGCTCTTCGCTCAGGAATTACTCCTGGCGGCGCTGGGGACCATATGGGATGTCGATCAAACCCGGGTCGGCCGCATGCAAGGCAAATGCGAGGTATATTTTAAATATGTTTTAAATCTCAGTAACCTGTTCTTTAAGCATTAAGCATCATTTAGTTCTCATTTCAGTATAGTTCTCATTTCATTCTGTCTGAAAGCAGTCTAAGATGCTTAATGTTCTCGTGTTTCACCTCAGGCCAAAATGTAGTGCTTTTTTTTTATTAAACTTATTTTCTAGGATATACTCCCATTTTTATCCTAAATGGCACTTATTACATGAAATTGAATTTTGTCTTCCTAATCAGATTACAAGTTCCTTGAGACTAAAATCTCTTCACTTCTATGTGCATATATCATAAATACTCAATAAAGGCTTGTTGGGGTTTTGTATGTTTTTCATCAGCATGCAGTCATTATCTTTGCTTTCTTATCAGCTCTTTCATGATTGACTTCCTGTTCTTATTTGGTATCTGGAATTTTTGTGTAATAAGCTTTCTATATTGTCAGCTATTATTTTCTATAATTGTTTTTTGGGTCACACCCTGCAGTGCTCAGGACTTACTCGTGACTCTGCGCTCAGGAGTCACTCCTGGCGGTGCTCAGGGGACCATGTGGTGTCACCAGGGCTTGAACCTAGATTGGCTGTCTGTAAACCAATCCAGTGTATTATTGCTCCTCCCCACAATTGTCAACTTTTCTGATTTTTTCTCACGTGTCAAATACCAGTAACACTATATTAGGTCATCCCTATGACCTAATATAATGGTTTGAGGCTCTTTATGTTCCTGGAGCAAGCAGATGCCCTTGGGATCTACTAGCATGAGACAGGACATCTGGAGATGCTACTGGTGCCCGCTCGAGCCAATCGATGATGAACGGGAAGACAGTGATAGTGATATTTGCTAAAGACTCTGTGCCCTCTGTTTTCCAGGGTAATGCTAGCACACCCTAAAGTCTAGTAACAGAAGCTCCTTGGCTTCCGGCATCATTGCTTGACACCCGCTGGAAGAGATAACGTGCTTCTGCTGTCACCCCCTGGGCCCACGCACAGGCTTAGCGCTACAACCGTTACAGCCTTATTAATGCTGTAACGTTTAACTCCTTAATTCTGAATTTATACATTATTTTCAGCATGTTTTTTAGCTTACGCATCACAGTGTTATGTCTTCGCTCCCCGTTGTAATCATGTGAAACATGTGTTTTGCTTCTCCTTAGACATACGACTTCTTCAGAGCTTTGGGGTTTGCTTACTCTTTCCTTTGTCGCTGAAATAATTGATTGCTTACCCCTTACTGCTGTGTGCCTTATTACTTCAGAGCCCTTTCCTTTCCAAGAGATCCCACAGCCACCTCCTTTTTAAGTCTCTTCTCATTCCGTCCCAGGAAAGAAACTGACTCCTTTCTCCGAATTCTCTGTTTAGCTTAGGGCCGGAAATGGCATGGTCAGGGCATGTTCTTGGCTTTGTACTCAGGTGACTGCAGAAAGGTCTCGAGAGACCACCTGGGAGATCCTGGATCAGCTGCCTGCATGCAGGTGTTACTGCCCCTTCCTGCCGGTCTGGCCTCTGTCCTGAATTCTTGCAGCCTTTGATCAAATTCCCTATGGCCATTTAGGTTTTACCTTTCTCTTGTCTGCTCTAATGATGGAAACCTCTAAGTGGTGACAGTATTTTACCTCTGTAATGTAATTTTGTTAAGAATTCTGCTTTATTTAATTGCTAAATACTGAGCTTTATGTTAAGCAGGTATCATGCTTCTTTTCTATGATTTTTCTTGGCTTTGGGGCCAGCCCAGCTTGTGTCTGGCAGGCTTGGGTGACCATATGGGGTGCTGGGTTGAATCCGCAAATAAGCGCCTTTATCCCATATATCACCTCTTTAGCATTTTGTGCATTTTACTGCATCCTTTAAAACCCTAGAGAAAAGAACTATTCTCATTTTACAGATGCTGAAATTAAGCTTTCAACTTTTTTTTTGTTTGTTTGTTTGGGGCCATACTGACAGCTCAGAGTTTACTCCTGGCTCTGCACTTAGGGACCACTCTTGGCGGGGCTCAGGAGACCATATGTGGTGCTGACGAGCAAATCCAGTTCAGCACATGCAAGACAAGCTCCCTACCCAGTGTTCTGTTGCTCCAGCCCCAGCTTCAAATTCATTTTTAATAGAAACAAGTGTCAACAAGTGTGGCCTTCGGGAGACAAATTTGATTTTTTTTTGAGCGCTCCCACTTTTATTTACTGTCTCATGTTTGTCTCTGAGTTAGCCCTCAAAGTAATTATTAAAATAAACCCTTAAAGGATTAAGAGTATCATGTATAGAACATCCAAATGAATATACCTTAGTTTCTCAAAGAGAGTTTCATAGGGAAATTATGAGATAAATTATTACTAAATTTTGATGCATTAAAGAAGGATAGAATTATTTGCTTGTCACTGGTACACTAGAACTTCATGGAGCTCTTAAAACGCTTGCCACAGAGCTGGAGAAATAGTACAGCAGGTATGGTTCTTGCCTTGCACACAGTTGACTTCGGGTAAGTCTCTAACACCCTGTATGGTCCCCTGAGCCCAACCAGGAGGGATCTCTGAGCACAGAGACACAGTAAGCCCCAGGCACAGCCAACTGTGGTCTAAACAGCAAACACATTTTTACTGGAAAGGGACTCACACCCTGCAGTGCTCAGGGATTACTCCTTGCTCAAAACTTCAGAATTACTTTCCGGTGGCCTTAGGGGGCCTTATGAGACGCTGGGAGCCCAGCACAGGTCAGGTCGAGCAGGCCCCCAACAAAGCTTCATAAGACCATTTTTCTTTGGATGTAGAACGCATGAACATTCTATATTATTCTACAACAAGCGTTATGCAATTTGTATTTTAGTAATATCTTGGGTAGCTTGTATGGTCAGGGATGTAATAACATATGGTAGAGCTAATTATGTGGATTTGATCCCTGACACGCTGGACAATTTTAAAAATCAGCAAAAAGCATGAAATTGAATTAGATTGAATTTAGAGAATATTTTAAAGGCAAATAGAACGGCAATTCTTTGTTTCTAGAAATTGCCAGAAGCATTTTTAATACTGTGAATTATATACAAATAAGTACAGCAAGAAGATAAACAGATTACATTATTTCTGTAATGCATATTATTAAATCTTGAAGTTGGAATAAAAAAAGAAAAGCAGGGGCCGGAGTGATAGCCCAGTGGGGGGAGGGCGTTTGCCTTGCACGCAGCAGGCCCATGCCGCCCGGGTTCGTTCCCCGGCATCCCATATGGTCCCCCGGAGCACCACCAGGAGTAATTCCTGAGTGCAGAGCCAGGAGAAACCCTTGAGCATTGCCAGGTGTGACCCAAAAAAGCAAAAAAAAAAAAAAGAAAAAGCAAATGTATAACAACAGGTTAGAAGATTGTGTAGCATCCGACCTCTAAGAGAGTTAAATAAGCTTGTCAACAGTTCAGGTAACCATAAGAATGGTACTGGACACTAAGAGATAGGAACTAAGTTTCATTGTATCCACGTTGACATAGCAACGGAAAGCTGTTGGATTTTGAAGGTATTAGCAATTGAGGATAAAGTTAAAATCAAGAATGCAGGAAAAATTGCCTCATAGATATTTCCTGTATTGTTATCTTTGATCCTTAAGGATTTTGAACTATGGGATGATGTAGGATTAAACATTCCAAAACCTCCAGATTTATTGCAACTCTACCGAGATTTTGGAAATCATCAAGTCGCCAGGAAAGATCTCGTGGATGTGGCTTGTGGAGTAGAAGATGACGAATTAGAAGCTCTGACACCAATTGTGGGCAACCTCCCTCCAACCCTCGAAACTCCTCAGACTGTAGAGGTGAGAGAGATGAAAATTTCATCAGTAAAATTCACCAAAAGTGGATTAAATTATAGAAAGGCATGCTATGAGATTCTATTTTCCTCTCATTTTGATTTTAGAGCTCCTTGCTAATACAGAAATTGGAAGATAAAATTACTTTATTAAATAGTGAAAAGTGGTCTTTGATGGAGCAAATCAGAAGACTTGAAAGGTTAGTACTTTATTATTTCTCTAAAACTCAAAGTTATTCAATTATACAAAAAAAAAAAAACCCAGTTGTTCAGATAAAATTTTTGTCGCTCTCTGGGGCCAAAGCAACAGTACAACAGGTAGGGTACTTGTCTTGCGTGCAGTAGACTCAGGTGCCCCCTCCAGCACCCCATGTGTTCCCCTGAGCCCCACCAGAAGGGATCCTTGAGCACGGAGCCAAGAGCAAACCCTGAGATCAGCAGGTATGACCCAGTCCCCCATTGTTTTTTGGTTTTGTTTTCCAGGACTGTGTACACACCTTCCAGCTGCTTTAATATGTTTCTTTTTTTTTTTTTTTTGGCTTTTCTGGGTCACACCCGGCAATGCTCAGGGGTTACTCCTGGCTCTGCACTCAGGAATTACTCCTGGCGGTGCTCCAGGGACCATATGGGATGCCGGGGATCAAACCCGGGCCGGCACGGGCCGACAGCATGCAAGGCAAGCGCCCTACCTCCTGGGCTATCGCTCCAGCCCCAATATGTTTCATACACAACTGCTTGAACTTGAAAAAAGTTCAAGTACTAATCATAGCAGAATTTTTTTGAAGCCACTTTTATGCTTTATTGCTACAAGTTTATGCCCACATTTTAGGTATATAAAGTATCTGTGTATATAGAAAGGAATAATAATTTTTTTAAAAAAAGAATCAACTCCCAAACCGTTTTCTACTAATAAGCCATACTCTTAGAGCTTGAAATCTGTTAGAATGTTTACGATATTGCCCATGTGTTTCAAAGTCATTTGTGACCTGATGATCTCATCTTTCTACAGTGAAATGGACCTCTTCAAAAGTGAGCACTTGGCACCACCAGTGGTTTGTGACTCTGTCCGTCCTTCTCCACATAAGGCGCCCCTCAAAGACGTAGCAGGCAGTGAGGAGAGTCCAGCTGTGAATAGTTCAGACCCGGGAAGACACCAGGAAGTTCACCTTCCACAGCCAGATGAAGTAGATTCCACTGTTCCAAAAGAGAACGTCCCAAATGCTTTTCCCAGGAGAGAAAGGGAAGGAACGCCACCCTCCTCACCGTCACGTAAACCTCCTGTCCATTTTGATAAGCCCAATCGGTAAGTATGCAGACTGTATTTGGAAACGTGTCGTTTATCTCTTTAGTACATTGTCAGACTACAGGGATTTTTGTTTGTGCCTCTTTTGTTCATCAGCTGTACATTTTTAGTAATGTTCGACACTGACAACACATAGCACACTGCACGGCAGGAAAAAAGGGGGGAAGTAGACAAAAAAGTTCCGAAGCTAAGTGTCTCAGAGAGGATTAAGCCAGGCCAGCAATGTGGCTCCACTGACTGTACTATGTGCCTGCCTGGGTGGCGTGAGTAGTGACGGCAGAAGGAATCTGAACGAGGCTAGAGTCTACCTTAGCTATATCTGTGTGCCGTCGCTCATGAGGATGTGCTGTAAATATTTTTGCTGGGTATTTCGTAGTTTCTCCTTTTTATAGTCCAAGCCACCCTCTCAAGGTAGGTGATTATTAAGTTGCTCAGCTAAATTTTATTTATTTATTTTTTTGAAGAGATACTTGACTTTTATTTATTTATTTATTTATTTTTTAATTTTTTATTATACCACCGTGAAACACACAATACAAAGGGTTCATAATTGGTCTGGTAATACAGTATCCCAGCACCCCATCCCCTCCACCAGTGCCCCCCATTTCCACCACCAACGTACCCCCCCCCCCCCTCCACCCCCCCACCGCCTTAATAGCAGGACCCCAGCTTCCTCTCTTTCTCTCTCCCCCTCTCTCTGTCTCTGCACCTCTCTCCCTCTTATTTTACACATTAGGCTAGCCCTGCAGATATTAGAGTTTATCACTTAAGTCTCTTTGTGTATATCCAGTGGGAGTTTTAATCTGCCATTACCATTTCCCATATTTATTAAAACACTGGTATCATACCTATTAAGAAGCAGCTTTAACGTCAGCTAATATTTTAGCCTTAAACTTTGTTTCAGGCAGTTATACAAGGACTGTAATGATAAGTAAAGGGCTTGGGGGACCATGTGGGATGGCCAGGTCGGCCACGTGCAAGGCAAACGCCCTACCCGCTGTGCTATTGCTCCGGCCTCCCATCACAAATCTTAACAGTGTGAGAAAGAGAATTAGAAAATTATAATCAAGTATGAAAATTAGTAATTTAAATGAAATTCAACTTTAGGAACAGAATCAGTCATCATGCGTGGAGGAAAAGTTTCATGGGAGAAGTGTTAAGCTGCCCGGAGATTCTGGCAACCATGTAGCTAATCATCAAGGCACGCTAATGGAGAACAGCATATGTGTTTGGAGAACCAAGATGAATTTATTAAAATTGAAGCAAAGAGAAGCCAGAGTGGTATACACTGTGTAGGGCATTTGCTTTTGCACATGGCCAACCGGGTTCGATCCCCGAGCACCGCCTGGAGTAATTCCTAAGTACTGAACCAGGAGTAAGCCCTGAGCATCCCGGGATGTGACCCAAAATACAAACAAAAAATTTAAGCAAAGTATGCAAGTCAGAAGAATGAATAGCAGGACAAGAAGTTGGAGAATTAAGCAAAGGCAGAGTCATACAAGCCTCGTTGACTCCTAGAGAGCTGGGAACTGATAGTCTCGAAGCTGTAGGGAGAACATTGTCAGAGGCAGTTGTAGGGTGGCCATCTGGAAGCGGAGGTGCATGGGATATATTTATTGGAAGAATCCAAATAATAAATGTGTATGAATGAAATTGGTAGATTCACAACATAGAATAGAGATGAGATAGCTAGTGAGCCGGAGCGATAGCACAGCAGAAAGGGTGTTTGCTTGGCATGCCGCCGACCCAGGTTCGATCCCTCTTACCCCATATGGTCCCCGAGCACACCATGAGTGATTCCTGAGTGCAGAGCAAGGAGTACCCCCTGAGCATCACAAGGTGTGACCTAAAGAAAAGAAGGAGAAAGAGCATTTGGGGTTAAAAGAATCATGAAAAACTGATGTGAGGCTGAACTGAATGGATTATGGCCTCCTGCACTGGGAGAAACAGTGCTAGTAAGGAAACAGACCCAAACTGGTTTAATCTAGTCACAGGAATTGCTGAGTGCTGCTCTATGTGTCTATACTAAATAATCTTTTTGTAACATGCTATCAGCTCTTTGTAGATTGAGCACATAAAACACCTATTTAGGATTTTAGGGATCTTAGGTAGAGATACGTGTATTAATGTCCTTTATGATCATAGTAGGGATGTATTAATGTCCTTTATGATCATAGTAAGGTAATGTATTTAATTACAATAAATAAATCCTTATCTGAAATATACCATGAATTTACTTTTATGTGATTTTTACTATTTCTATGAGTTTTCTTTTTAACAATGTTTATTTTTATCATTTTATATATGTGTATCCAAAGCCCATTGATTGCTCTTAGCAGCACGCCAGATCCGCCTCTCTACTCTCTTTGCCCCTCTACGACCAGAGGCAGTGGGGCGTGGCGGTGGGAGTCATCGTTGTAGAATTTGCTAGAGTAGCTGACTTGCTATTGCTTGAGTCTGAGCCATCAATATTTGTGGGCTGTCGCCTAACATCAAGCTATTTAAGATGCTACTGTTGATCCTCTTCACCACTCCCCTCACTCACAATTTATTCTGTGAAATGCGGTGGCCAAGAAATTTGCTCTTTGTGGTGTAGGGTTCATGTGAGAATGGGATTAACACCGTGCAGCTGACTTTCTCCTTAAATGTCTGTAGTAACTGTCGCCCCTTGTCGTGCGATTCTTTTCTAGAAAATTGTCTCCTGCTTTCCACCAAGCACTGCTCTCCTTTTGTCGAATGTCAGCGGACAGTCGTTTAGGATCGAGGTAACTTAATACCAGATGCTCGGGAACTTTCTTGATCGTTGCTTTTTTCTTTTTAATATCGCATCCTGAAACAGCTATGACAGAACTCTTTTTCAATATAAATCTGTTATTTAAAATAATGTGCTAAGAAATCATTCCTAAACTCCTGAGCATTTAATGAAGGGAATCATTTCTATTCTTTGGATTAGAATTTCTCTTAATACTAAAGTGCCCTTTGCAGCTTAATTTGTTGTGTCTAGTAACATATGGTATCTGTCTCTGTTATAATTCTGAAAGTCAAGTTAAATGTACCTATCATCTTATTAGATTACCATTGGTGGTTCTTTTTGGATTCTTCCTTATTTCATTCTGAGTGGGGGTACTTGCTGGTTTGGGGAGCTCTCGGCTTCCCCCAAGTGCTTTGTGCTTCTTGTTGTACACACTTGAAAGGGCTCTCCACTTGAAAGGGCGACCCTCCCTCGCCCTGCCTTATACTCATGTCTCCCTTTCTGCTTTGTGGTTAATTCCGCTTGGCCCCTCAGGAGCTTCTGACCGTTATATCATTGGGATCATGGAAAAGCCTTGGAGGTAGTTGGGGCAGAGTCTGGCAGTCTACTGGGGCCTTCTGACACTGCCCCCTTAGGCAGAGATCATAGCTTTTTTTGAGCATCCTTTCAAAGGAAAAAAAAACAACCCACCACTAAAGCTATCTGAGTTACCGCTACTTGTTTCCAAAACTCAGACCAGATCAGCTCTCCTTAACCTCCCCTTGCCATTGTTGGTTTTTTCGAATGTCCTACAGGTGTACAGAAGTGTTTATCCTTCTAGGGCACTCCTCCATTGTTAACTACTGTTACCACAATTGTGACTTGTCCTTTGGATGTGTGTTTACAACTACTGGTCTCAGCAGGGGAATCTCCGTGGCATCGCGGCGTAGATGTCCACCTCTATTAATTGCTTGGTCTTCTAGGTGTCCCCGGATTGCGGACAGTGAGAAGAACGTCATGTTGATGCTGGGCCGCTGCCTGCCGCACATTGTCCCCTAACGTGCTGTTGGCAAAGAGAGAGGTGAGACCGGGCAGATCGCTCTCATACTCTCATCCCAGTGACAAAAGCATCATGTTGTCACTTTTATTTTTTTGTCATTTTGAAGTTTAGTGTTATATTTTCATTTTGTTAAAGTCTGTTCCTTGCAATCATATTCTTACTTTTGTGCGTGCATCTCTGCTCCTAGAGAATGGTTTTGTACCTGTGTCAGGTGAGTTCAGCCCAACTGCATGGTCTTCCCGTTTCAATTCTGCTTAAAGCGTCACTAGCTTGTGCAACACTAATTATTACTGTAGGTCCAGCACATGTTCCACGAACACCTTTTTAACCACTTAACTGAATGTTTTTATAAAATGTGTTCTTGATATGATAATACTTGATATGCCTACAGAAATGGACACTATGGGAAATTAACAAGGACTAATAATATAATTCTTAAATGTACTTGTGGCTACGTATTATTAATATTCTATTAGATTTGGTGACTATTTGTCTTAGCATAGTAGAATAATTTAGCATTGACTATAATTTTTGAAGATGCCTTTCCTAATTTTTTTAGAGCTGACTTGCTAATAGTGAATGCTTTAGTTTAGTACACAAAACCTATGTTTATGAACCTTAAATGCTTTAGAAAGTCATGTGTAGAGTAATACTTAGCTCCTAAAAAATTAATATAAATTTATTTCTAATCTCATTTCAGTAATAGTTATATATTTTCTTTTTTTTTTTTTTTTTTTTTTTTGCTTTTTTGGGTCACACCCGGCAATGCTCAGGGGTTACTCCTGGCTCTGCACTCAGGAATCACTCCTGGCGTTGCGCTGGGTACCATATGGGACGCCGGGGATCGAACCCAGCCGGCACAGGCTGGCCGCGCAAGGCAAGCGCCCTACCCACTGGGCTATCGCTCCGGCCCCAATAGTTATATATTTTCAAACAGATTTTATTTATTCAGTTAGTTTATGAAGTCAGTTTCCAGTTCAAGGATTTTTTTTTTTTAAATAAGCGAATTAAGATTATTTCTGGATATCATATAAGTGTCTTACCTGAATATTTCCCTCCAATTTCAGTCATAGTGATGGACCTACAGTATGATAGATTCACAATGCATTGGCAAAGCCGATGAAAAATCTTATCTATCTGTTTAGCACAAGAAATGTGTGCTGATCCGCAAGAAAACCTTTATAAAGAGCTCTAAAGTGTTTTATTCCCATAGATATTTAATAAAAAGATAAAATGACTTCTCACTAATGTTTCTAGCATTTTCCAGTCGTTGTGATATGCTGGTAAGGGAGTTTTCTCTTGAAGGATCAGTGTCCGGCTTCAGATTGCCGTGCAGCCCTGCTGTCCCCTGGTGTTGGAGCTGCTCTGTCTCCAGCTGGCATCCGTGCACTGCATTCGCGCTTGCCGCCCCTCTAATGTGTTTCCGTAACAACCTTTCCAGTATCACCATTCCTCATTGTTAGGAGACGCAGTTTGAACTTCCTTTTCCTCCTTTTTATCATAAAAGATCACTAAAATCTGATAGTGCTGCATGAAGTATTTGTGAATTCGCATCATCGGTAATCAGATGGTGTATATTTAAATATATAGGCTTATATATTTTATATACACCCAAACGTGCATTTTATTTGCAGTGGTATTTGTGTTTTGGCTTATTTTAAGTTTTTGTCTTTTTAAATGTTTGAGTACTTAAACATTTATGAAGAATTGATTCTCATTCATTATTTTGTACTTTATTCTGTCAGAAAGTTTACTATTCCTAATATATCAAAGTTGTATTTCCTCAAAATTAAATTGGTACATAATAAATATATCTTGGTTTGATTTAAAGTCAATCTCAGAGGATCAAAGAACAAAACTTTCATTTAATTTTATCTTTTGATATTGGTTGGTTTTATTATTTTACCTTTATTCATATATGGTTTTGTGGTTAAAGAATTAATGTTTTTTATTTTTCCTCATGTCTTAAGTTTCGTAACATTCTTTGGCAAACTGAGTTACCATCGACGCATGTCTGGTCAAATAAAATATTAGAAACAGGTTTAAGGTTTTGATTAATATTTTCGCATGGTTTATCATATCTTTTGCTCTCCCGCACCCCCACCTTTGTTTAGGGGATTTGGGGCCTCAGCTGGCTCCAGTCAGAGTGTTACTTCTGACTGCACTCGGGAATTACTCTTTGTGTTGCTCTGGGACCATATGGGATGCCCAGGCCAACCTCAGGGCTTTCTCCTGGCTCTGCTCTGCGGGGTCGCTTCTGGCAGGCTCAGGGGACTATTTGGAAATTCCAGGGACTGAAGCTGGGGAGCCACTTGCAAGGCCCCTGCTGCTCGGCCTCAGCCACTGTACAATCCAGCCCACAATCTTGATTCTGTTTTTCCTGTCTGTGGACAGATGTTTTTATTTTTTTTTTTTATTTTTTTTTTTTTTTATTTATTTATTTTTTTTTGCTTTTTGGGTCACACCGGCGACGCTCAGGGGTTACTCCTGGCTCTGCACTCAGGAATTACACCTGGCGGTGCTTTGGGGACCATATGGAGTGCGGGGATCGAACCCGGGCGGCATAGGCTGGCAGCGTGCAAGGCAGATGCCCTACCCGCTGGGCTATCGCTCCGCCCCAGATGTTTTTGTTTTAAGCGAGGTCTAATTTATCTGTTCTTTTTTTTTTTTTTTGGCTTTTTTGGGTCACACCCAGTGATACTCGAGGGTTACTCCTGTTGGTGCTCAGGGGACCATGTGGGGTGCTGGGGATCAAACCTAAGTCAGCCACATCGAAGGCAAATGCCCTACCCGCTGTACGCTGCTCTTGTCTGGACCCCATCCTCCTTTTTTCTTTTCCTTTCGCTGCTTGTTATTTTGATGCAGAATGTAAGAATCCATTTTCAAATCTAAAGTCAGGAAGATTCGCACACACACACACACACACACACACACACACGCCTTTTTTAAATAGCTTTAGGCCCTGAGTGATAGTACAGCGGACAGGACCTTTGCCTTATACACAGCCAACCCAGGTTCAATATCTAACATCCATATGGTTCGAGCACCGCCAAGAGTGATCCCTGAGAGCAGAGACAGGAGTACACCCTAAGCATCCCTGGATGAGGCCCCAAAATAAAATATTATATAGTTTTATACTGTTAGCTCTTAGATTTCAGTTAAAAACATGTTTTGAAATTGTTGTTGTGTTTAAATAAGTAATAAGGTCAGAGCAATTGTACAGCAGGTAGGTTGTTGCCTTGCACGCAGCTGACATGGGTTCGATCCCTAGCAGCTCCTATCGTCCCCGAGCACCGCCAGGGGGTAATTCCTGAGTGCAGAGCCAGGAGTTAATTAACCCCTGACTATCTACAGGCATGACCCAAAAAAAATAAATAATGGAGTAGGGTAGACTCCGTGCTTTTAAATTGTATTTGATGTCGGCTGTGGGTTTTCATGAGTGCCCTTTATCATACTGGGTAGTTTCTCACAGCTCTCCTTTGCTGCGCTATAATATATTGATGAGATACTTTTGGATATTGAGGTCCACTTGCATTCCCGAACACATACCGCCTGGTTGTAATGAACACTACTTGGTTATACTGGGGCCATATCTGGCCGTGCTCACAGCACGCCTGGCTTTGTTCCCGTGGGGTGTATGCCTGGAGGTGCTCAGGAAACAGTGAGGTGCAGGGACTGAACCCAAGGTTCTCGTATGCACCCAGACCTTTAAGATACTGACTCTGTTTTGTATAGCCTTTTTTATTAGGGGTGGTTGGATTTGGTAGTAGCATTGTATGGTGCAGTTTTGTATTTAAATTTTCAGGCTAATGAGGCTAGCCTCAAAGAATATGATAGAAGTTTTGCCTTCTCACTTTTTTTTTTTTTTTTTTGGGTCACACCCGCAATGCTCAGGTGTTACTCCGGCTCTTTGCTCAGGAATTACTCCTGGCAGTGCTCAGGGGACCATATGGGGATGCCGGGGATTGAACCCAGGTCGGCTGCGTGCAAGGCAAACGCCCTAGCCGCTGGACTATCGCTCCGGCCCCTCACTTTTTTTTTGGTGGTTGTTTTGACTTTTTATGGACCATACTCCTCCCCAGTGGTGCTCAGGGATTTCTCCTGGTTCTGTGTTCAGAGATCACTCCTGGCAGGACGGAGGCAACCATATGACTATATACGGGTGCCAGGGATTGAACCCAGGACAGTCATGGGCAATGCATGTGCCCTACCTGCTGTGCTGTGGCTCCAGCGCCAACAGTGCATTCACATTTAACTCACTTTCCTTCTATTCCAAGGAAATACGCACTGTCACCTACACAAGTTGATAAAGGAAAAGAGAGAGCGTGGCCTCAGACAATGGTGGAATGAGTGAAATGGGAAATAAATTCAAACTTACTTTTGGGAATGTCAGAAATGTTTCAAAAATTACATTGGTTGTATGATACCAATATCGTAGGTCAGGCAAAACATGGATCAGGAGGTCTTGTCAAAGGGGAATCTACAACAGACGTGTGGGAGTCAGAGGTTAGGTAAGTCAGAGAAGGGAACAGTGTGCTAATAATTGTCAAAGTGATAATACCAGTCTAGAACTGAGCATTGAATATAAGCAGAAAGATACACATGATAACCTCTAAATGTATGTATTTCAGTCCACAAAGTGTAATAGAAGGAAGAGAGAGAAAGAGAAAGGAGAGGCAGGCTAGGGGAGGGGGAGGGAATCGGGGACATTGGTGGTGGGAAATGGGCACTGGTGGCGGGATGGGTGCTGGAACACTGTATGACCGAAACCCAAACATGAACATCTTTGTAATTGTATATCTCATGGCAATATAAGAAACTATTTTTTAAAAATTTCATTGGTTATAATGACAAAACTTTGAATACTTTTTTAAAAAAACCTAGATGTATTTTTTAAATAGAATTTTATCATACATAAAATATGCCTCATAAAAACTTCTAAGCGAAGGAGAAAACCAATTCCCTCCAAGTTTAAAAGTAGCCCAAAAGACTAGTTTGCTTCTGAAAAACTGAGTTGTGTTCCTTATTGCGTTTATAGTTCTTCACGGTAAATATTTTAATAGTTGCAGAAAATTAAAACTGTAAAGGTATATAGAAGATAATTATAGTAAACTAAAGAGCGCAGTAAAATAGCTTGGTAAATGGGTTCTTCTTTGCCTGTTCTGTGAGGGGAGGGAGTTGTTCATGTGAATTTTAGGAGGGATAATGTCCGGAGTATTTCAGTCAGGCCCCCACAGGTTAAAGTGTCAGGAACCATGGATGTAGTTTCCCCTTCATCTCTGATTTCTCATCCCCAATTTTAGTCTCAGCCACAGTATGAAAATAGTAGGTTCAATGATATTCTGAAAAGAGACCACATTCACATACGTTTTATTGCCGTATATTATTCTATTATTAGCAGTTATTAATCTCTTAACTGCATCTGATTTATAAATTAAACTTC
The DNA here is from genome assembly GCA_021461705.1 of Cryptotis parvus. NCBI lineage: Eukaryota > Metazoa > Chordata > Mammalia > Eulipotyphla > Soricidae > Cryptotis > Cryptotis parvus. Next base: position 42,677 of record JAJIBD010004153.1, read on the forward strand.
ATCTTGCCTGTATATAGGAAAAACCAAGGGTGTAGCTCAGTAGTAGAGCATTTTCTTTAGAATTTTATTATACACTGTGAGATAAACAATTACAAAGCTGCTCGTGATTGGGTTTCTGTCATACAGTGTCCCAGCACCATCCGCCAGTGCCCCTCTCCCACCACCAATGTCTCCTGATTCCTTCACCCCCGCCCAGCCTTCCTCTATGGCAGGCACTTTCTTTCTCTCTCTCTCTCTCTCTGCCTCTCTGTCTCTCTGTCTGTCTCTGTCTGTCTCTCTGTCTGTCTCTTTCTCTCAGTGGTTTCTTGTGTGAAACTCTGGGCTGCATCCCTGGCACCATTAGTGGGTCCTGCCTCTGCCACTCTGTGATTTCAGGCTTTACTAGGCATAGTCCATTGCATAAAGAAAGGAGTATTAATACTCAGGTATTAAAGCTGCTGTATTAATACTTAGCTATTAATACTGCTGTATTCATAATTATCCCAAGAGATGTTTTAGTTAACCCTTAAAGTGTAAGTTTTCAAGAGTTGAGTAACTTGCATACTTTGAGTCTGCGATTATTGCTTTTTGTGTGTGTATCTTGCCAGAACTCGAATTATTGCATAATTGTTAGGCAAAAAGAATCACTTGTCACTTGTCTTCCCGTTGTTCATTGATTTGCTCAAGCGGGCACCAGTAACATCTCCATATGTCCTGTCACATGCTAGTGTAGCCCAAGGGCATCTGCTCGATCCAGGAACATGAAGAGCCTGAGACCATTCCTTCAGGTCATGGAATAAGGTCTATAATTGTTACTGGTTTTTCTCATATCAAATACGACATGGGTAGCTTGCCAGGCTCTGCCGTTCAGGTGGGATACTCTCCGTGGTAGGCTCTCATCTTGTGCAGTTACTGATGAACTGCAACAGGGAGAGATCAGCATTTCTCTTGGGTGGAGCTCTGACGAGCTGTGGAGTCCAGATGTTGAAAATGGCGGCCTCATGGTGGGGGTTCTTCTAGTGTCTTGCGAGGCTCTGTTGGGATGGTGGGCCAGGGCTAGAACTCACCTTCCCTCTCGGGCGCCTCATGATCAGCTGAGCACAGGGAGAGCCGGTAGCAGCTCTGCTCCGTGTGTCTGAGTCTCTGGATCAGGCATACCTGGGATAATATTAGCACTATTGAACATTTTGCCATGTGACTGCCGTTTTTATATGCTTTGTTTTCATTTCCATAGAATCTAAGCACATTAATCAGGCACTTATTTTATTAAAGGGCTGTTTAGATTTCTAAATATACTAACTTTTCTTAAGATGGCAAGCTATAAGCAGACAGCATTGAAAATCAGAGAGATCAGCCTAATTAAGATTCCATAAGAAATACTACTAGTCAGGGAAGTTGAGAACATTTTGAACTAAAACTTTTAAGCCCATTAACAAATGGAAGTAACAGACCCATACATCTTTTGCCCTAACATTTACCATATTAACTATACATGTCTATGTATCTAGTATTCATGTAATATAGACACTCATATAACTATAGACAAACTCAATGTCCCTTTCTGGGTTTTCTGAATCATATACAGTGTTACTAGGGAGCCACCTAGCCAGAATATGGGGTTCAGTAGGATATGAGGTAACAGAAATCAAAGACCAGGCCTGACATGCACTATGTGTTTTCTATGAATTTAATCACACCCAAGTTCCCCTTTCTGGATTTTATAGTGACCATCAGACCACTGGAAAATCTTTGGAATTGATTAACTTTTCTCATTGGAAAATTTTAAATAGCTGTCGAAAACTTTTTTTTTTTTTTTTTTTTTTTTTTTTGCTTTTTGGGGTCACACCCAGCAATGCACAGGTGTTACTCCTGGCTCTGCACTCAGGGAATTACTCCTGGCAGTGCTTGGGGACCATATGGGATGCTGGGGATCAAACCTGGGTCAGCCACATGCAAGGCAAATGCCCTCCCGCAGTGCTGGCTCTCTGGCCCCGCTGTCAAAAACTTTTAAATGAGGTTTAAATTCAGTAAAAATATTTATTGAGTTAAATGCAAAAATATCTAAAAACATTTACTATCACTAAACTTATCTTTTTGTTATTGAATTTATTTTGTTTTACTTGTAAAATTCAAATGCTAAAATGCTACAAACTTTGATTTTAATTTTATCTAAATTTCATGAACTATCTAAGATTTGAGGAGTGAAAGCTCTTTTATATAGAAATAACTGTTTATTTATAACTAAAACTGTAAAAGAAACAAAACAAGTCGCTTATTCTGTGAAGGTGGAGGTGCAAGCCTTAGAACTGTCTTTTCCTGCTGGGTGGTAGTAATGTATCAGAATAACCTGCTGTAGGAGGTCAGCAAGTTGATTCCTCTTTAGTGGTCGGCAAAAAACTAGTGTAGTGTTTCAGTTTCATACATATTTATTAAGTCCTATCAGAAACTAAGGCATGGTTTAAAACATTTATGATTTTTATAGCTCTTTTATCATTAATGCTTGACTGTAAGGGACGAATAATCTTCCTTTATCCCTCAAGGTTTTTTCTGGTATTCTAATTAAATTGCCATAGACAGAGAAGCACTTTATTTATACCTCCAGGCTCTCAACGCAGAAGTAGGTTAACTTTATAAGTTTCAAAATACATACACTTCTGCAACTTTCAAGACACCAGAGAGAGAATACAGCGGGTAAGGTGCTGGCCTTCAACACAGCCAACCTGGGTTCGATCCCAGCAATACTGTGGCCCCTTGATCCCTAAGCACCGCTAGGTGTGACTCCAAGCCAAAAAGGAAAGGGGAACAGTGTGACAGAGGTAGTTGGAAAGGGTCACTTTGCAAGAGAACTGCGTGCTGAGAGTAGGTAAAGGAACAACATAATACACCTCAGCATCTGTATTGTAAACCATGATGCCCGAAAAGGAGAGAGAGAGAGAGAGAGTGTGTGTGTGTGTGTGTCTCCCATAGACACAGGCTAGATGGGGGCTGGGGGCAGGGAGGGAAGCTGATGGCGGGAAGGTGAGTACACTGGTGGAGGGATGGGTGCTGGAACATTGCATGACTGAAACCCCATCATGAACAGCTCTGTAACTGCGTATCACATGGTGATTCAATTTTGAAAAATAATTTTTTATCAAAGCACTTTGAAAATTATATTATTATATTACCTAAGAGGTAGACCCACCTGAAGTACTATAGGAAAGCAGTTTACTTGGATCTTAAGTAGCTTCATTACTTTGTAATTTACACCATCTGTACAACCAAAAATATAAATGCATTTTTCAGTATTTTCTCTTGAATTAGTAAGTTTACAGCTTTGGGATTTTTTGTTTGTTTGTTTGTTTTTTGGCTTTTTTGGGTTGCACCCAGCAATTGCTCAGGGTTACTCCTGGGTCTGCACTCAGGAGTTCCTCCTGATGGTGCTCAAGGGACCACATGGGATGCCAGGGATTAACCCTCGTCAGCAGCATGCAAGGCAAATGCCCCGTCGCGCTGGCTCTGGCCCCTCTTCTCGGTGTCAAGATTGATTTCCCCCTAATAGTCCATTTAAGAACGCCCTGGGGCGTGGTGGGAGAATACTCTGTCTCGGGTTTTTACTTTGAATTTGTCACCTCCGTGTTTTTTAGGAGCTGATCCCCCTCATCCTGTGCACAGCTTGCCTGCATCCGGAGCCCAAAGAGCGCGATCAGCTCCTCCATATACTTTTCAATTTGATCAAGAGACCAGACGATGAGCAGAGGTGGGTAGGACAGTGTCGGAATGAATGTACTGTGACTTACGGATTTTACTAATGTGCCGTCAAAATCAGCTTTATCTGAAATAGAAGAAAGTGACTCCATTTACAATGCTCTATAGTGGTTGTGTGCTTGTTTTTCTGTAATGTTGAAGTTGTACCCGTTCGTGTTATGCTTTATTTCTAAATCAGGTATTTCTTTGCTTTTTTCTTTCATTTCCTATTTCTAAGAACTCCTGAATAGTTCCCTTATTTCTACAAATGAACTGGATCCGCCATAACCTCTTCGTGGTTACAAGAAATAAAATTTTCAAAACATGAGTTAGTGCTTCAGTAATCAGGCTCCAGGTCAGATGTTACGTGGAGTGACAAACACATGCCGTGGCTTGTTTTGTTAGTCCTGATTCAGAGTCCCACAACCAGGGTTGCCTTGTGGAGAAATGAAATTCCCTGAGAATGGCAAGGGAAGAGGTCGCACATCAAGGGGCTTTCCCAGAAAGGCAAATGGATTTTGATCAATTGATCAAAGAGAAAAGCTTCTGAGTGAAGTGAGGCTCTGAATGCGTGTGTATATGTGAACAAAGCGTGCTGGCCGGTGGATAGATAGGCCAGGGAAGTACCAGCTAATCTACTCAGCAGCCTTCACGTGTCAGTCAGATACAAATAAGGAATTTGTAATAATGAAGTACTGGCGTGAGTGCCTTCCATTTATCACAAATTGGAACTCTCCTGACAGTTCAATGCTGCTTCAGAAAATTAACTATTTTCTCTTGAAAAATGCTATTTCTGGTCTTGTAACTTAGTCATTAAATCCCAGTTATTACATTATCTTTTCAGATTTGTCTGTTTTTATAGATTCTGCATGTAAAACTAAGAGCTGCCATCTAGTGTCCAAAAAGTACTGAAGACTCAGCTGGGGGCAGTGCTGGAGGGCTACACCCAGGCCAGCAGGGCTAAGGATCGAACAGGGTTCAGCTGCATGTGGGAAAAGAGAGTACCTTAATCCCTGTGCTGTCTCTCCAGCCATGTTAGTCTTCTTCAAAGTCGAGATGTCAGGAAATTAAGTACTGGTGCCATTCTTAAATATTTCACCTACACATTTATTTAAAAAAGACTAGTCAGTTGATTACAATGTGGATAACAAATTAACCAAACAGAACTCTTAATTTAGCATAATTTATATATTTGAGATGCCTAAATTTCACCAGATTTGAGTTGCCTCAGTTATCAAGACGGAACCTAAGTGTATGCCTTCGCATTCTTTCAGGACATTGGTAGAAGCAGAAACACTTAGCCCGGCAGCGGAGGGGCCCTATGTAGGCTTTGAGGATTTGTTTTTCCATTTTCTTCTTAGATTCACTTTATTCACCTTCTAGAAGGAAATAGAAAAGAAGAAAAAATGAGAAATAATCATAGAAGAAAATGATACAAAGGTAACAGGGAGTAAGAATTCCCTGTTATAAAAAGTGTAAGAGAGACTCGGCGTGGTTCATGATGGAGCAAGTGCTTTGCTGGACGCAGTCTCTTGCCCTGCAGAATAATTACCAGGTTGTTTTGGGGGATATGTGGAAGCACAGTGGCCCAGCACTTCGGTTGGTGGGTGTTCTTATTTTCCTTGAACTGAGATAACAGGTAATATGACTAATTTGGCTTTCTAAATAGAAGTTGAATCATGCTGTAGTTTCTTTTGTTTCTTTTCTCTTCTTTTTGGAGGGCAGAGTATCAGTTACTCCTGGTTTTGCACTCAGGAATTATTCCCAGCAGTGCGTGGGAGACTATATGGGATGCTGGGCATCAAACCTTGATCAGCCATGTGCAAGGCAAACATCCTACCCACTGTACTATCACTCCAGCTCTTTCTTGTTCTGCAGTTTCAATTAAACGGACATAATGTGTGAGCAATGCCTGGTTGTGAACTGATGACTTTATAATATTTATGAATTAAATGTTCTCATTTAGTTTTTATTGACATCAACTTTATATCTTAGACAAATTTTATTGTTTTGAAGAGTTGTAAAAGGGAGAAACTAATTTTTGCATGTAGGGAACCGCTGGGCTCCCCAATGATGCCAGGGAACGAGTTTCCTTTTACCTCAGGGATTGGCAACCAACAGGCAAAATCCACGAGTTCAGCACAGTTCTAAACGGCTTTTACTTATCACCAGTAACTAAACAAACTGCTAATACAATCCAAGGTCAGCGATCCCCAAACCTCTAATTCCTGGCTGGACCTCCAACCATGTATGTGCTCACGTCAAGATCTAAATCAAGATGGATCCTCCTTCCCCCAAGTCAGTCCCTTTCATTCCCAAAAGCCCAAAAGCTAAAGCCAGAGACCAAAAGTCCTTTCTTCCCGGTGGGGTTGCGTCATCACAAATCAACAATCCAGCTTTCAGGTGCAGATGCTAGATGGTGCCACACTTCTGGTTCAGATCTAAACAAGTAATGTCAGGGTGAGTCCCTTCCTCGAGATCGTCTCTTATGTCAAACGTCATAGAGAGGGGCCTGGTGTAAAAAAATACATCTAATGGATGTATAGTCATAGGGAGAATCATACACATTTCAGGCCATGAACTTCATGCAACTAGATGGTATCTCCAACACCCACAATGTCCTTCTTTCTACTTTGCACCAGGGTAATCTTGGAGTGCTCCGTTCTCTGTTTCACTGAGAGAATCTTAAGATGACTGTCCCATCTTTTGAATGGGTCATCATGACCTTTTCTTTGATCTTTACAGAGCTGATTTCTAAAACAGTAGTTCCATTGTAGCCAGGCTTTCTCCTGGTAAATTCTAGTTTGTCCCCCCACTGGGACCCAGGGGATTAAGAGAAATTATGCCCAGACTAGGTAGCATTGAAATTATTGTAAAAATGATATCCCCAGAGTTATTAATTCAAGTCAAACTGACTCCTATAACTGCAAAACCTCCTATCAGTATTTACAAAACAGATCTCTTTAGCATGAACCCTGGCTTAAAGACATGTAAGTAGCTTAAACAGCAAAGATCCAGAGCTAGCTAGGGCATGTCACCCAACATTTTCATATTAAAATCATCTTAAATGGACCTTCATTTAGAAGAGCGATAAATCTTTTATTTCTTTTATTTATTTCTTTTATTTACTTATTTCGTTTTTGGGTCATATCAGCTATGCTCAGGGGTTACTCCTGGCTCTGCATTCAGGAATTACTCTTGGCTGTGCGAGGGCGTGGCGGGGGTGGACCATACGGGATGCCAGGGATCAAACCCGGTCAGCGGTATGCAAGACTAACACCCTACCCACTGTACTATCACTCCATCTCCAAATTTTGTTTCTTTAAAATAAAAGTATGTCAATTCAAGTGAAATTCACATATTAGTTATTTATACATTTCCCTGCAACAGATGATCTCAAATGATAGTGGCTCAAGTTAAAATTCATTTGTATCTGATAGTTTCTATAGATCAGTTAATCTGTCTGCTTTTGATGGGGCTATAATCATGTCAAGGTTTAACTGGAGAAGGTTTGCCCAAGTGTTTTCATGTGGTAGGTTTTGGTGTAGGATTCAGTTCCTCAAGGAGTTCTGAGCCAAGGGCCTCAGTTCCTCACTGAAAGTTGGACAGAGGCTACCTGGAATTGCCGCATGAGCCTCTCCAGAATGGCAGCAGACTTCCTGCCTTAGAGCCTGGTGGTGCACTTACTGCCTTAGAGCCTGGTGGTGCACTTATTGCCTTAGAGCCTGGTGGTGCACTTACTGCCTTAGAGCCTGGTGGTGCACTTACTGCCTTAGAGCCTGGTGGTGCACTTACTGCCTTAGAGCCTGGTGGTGCACTTACAGCCTTAGAGCCTGGTGGTGCACTTACTGCCTTAGAGCCTGGTGATGCACTTACTGCCTTAGAGCCTGGTGGTGCACTTACTGCCTTAGAGCCTGGTGGTGCACCTTACTGCCTTAGAGCCTGGTGGTGCACTTACTGCCTTAGAGCCTGGTGGTGCACTTACTGCCTTAGAGCATGGTGGTGCACTTACTGCCTTAGAGCCTGGTGGTGCACTTACTGCCTTAGAGCCTGGTGGTGCACTTACTGCCTTAGAGCCTGGGTTTCATTTGGAGTGTTCCATCACCCATCCCTTCACTAGCGTACATTTCCCACCACCATTGCCCCCAGTTTCCCTACCTCCACCCCAGCCCGTCTCTATGGCAGCACTTTCTGTCTCTCTGTCTCTCTGTCTCTCCCCTCCCCCTTTTGGGCCTTATGGTTTGCAATACAGATACTAAGAGGTATGGCTGTTCCTTTGCTAACTTTCAGCACTCAGATCCTGCCCAGAGTGGTCATTCCCAACTATCACTGTCATACTGGTCCCTTCTCCATCCTTACTGCCCTCTGCCCCCCAGACACTTGTGGCAAGCTTACAACCATTGACCAGTCCTCCTGGCCCCTATTTTCCCTCATCTTGGATGTTAGTCTCATACTCTAAATGCTAAACTTTCTGATTTAGGGAAAGCTGCTTTAGCAGCATCATGATTTTTAATTACGGAAACGGGAAAGTAATCGGTGCTGGTTTGGTAGCAGGTAAAATATTTGGGCATTCTTTGACTCGCAGATACTCAAATTAAGAGTTTGAGACCGAGGCTGTCTTCCAACACCTCTCTCGAATGGTGATAATGCTGATCCTGGGGCCAGCTCCCCAGGGACACACAGGCCATCGCTATGGAAGATTCGTTTACTGCACAAAAATAGATGGTTATTGACGTGACTCACAGAACTGAATATTTGAACCCAAGTCCTTCTAATTGTGCTTCCTCATGCGAATGTAAATCTTTATTTGCATTGTCCCCAGGCAGATGATACTAACAGGCTGTGTGGCATTTGCACGTCATGTTGGACCAACACGTGTAGAGGCAGAACTTTTGCCACAGTGCTGGGAACAGGTTAGTAACTATATTGGGTTTCCCTTAATTACATAAATAAAATTCCCTAAATAAATTCCGATTTTGCTTAGAATATTTTCTTGTCAAAATACTGTTTGGAAATCTGTGCAGTATAAAACAAGCAGTTTCTGGAGCCCAGTGCAGTGAGGTATTAGCACGCACGGTATGCTCTGAGATGCTTTGCTTTACTCACCCTTCTAGAAAATTCTTAAGAAACAGTTCCAGTCTATTATAGTGACTGTAATCGTCACTAGGAATAAGGTGATGAATTAAAAGACATTCTTATGAAGAAAGCAGAGTAAATAGTGATGTGATGATATAATTTCTTGCAATATATACTGTAAAGAAAAGTAAAGCAGGATAAGGATTTAAAGTGGACGGGGAATGTTATTTCCTTTGGATCTCATTATGGTAACAATTATGCCTTAGCTGTCTTTAATAAGACTTTTTAAAGGAATTCTGTGCTAGGGGCTAGAGTGATAGCACAATGGCTAGGGCATTTGCCTTGCAAGCAGCTGACCTGGGTTCAATCCTCAGCATCCCATATGGTCCACTGAGCATTGCCAGGAGTAATTCCTGAGCGAAGAGCCAGGAGTAACCCCTGAGCATCGCCAGGTGTGACCCCCCAAAAAAAAAAACAAAACTGTGCTAATACATTTTGGAGTTTACATGAATAGGTAAGTCCTGCTGTGTGCACTTTCCCCTATACTTTATAGAAACTCTGTAGTTTGCAAAGTTGTTTGTGATATTTTATTACAGGCATTCAGTATTCCAACACCAATCCAGCCACCATTGTCACCAATTTTGTTTAGAATATTTTCCCTTCAGCATTGTCTCCAGTTTTCCAAACCACCTCAAGCCTGCCCCATAGCAGGCCCACAATAATTTATCTCATACTGCTTTTTTATCAAGAAATAGCTAACAAATGATCAAAAAGTATTTCCTTAGAAGAAAATTAGTGTAAACTGTTGTATCTCACCATGGTGAGAGTAAGTCTTTGTAGGAGAGATTACCAAGATGTTGTTATAGGTTAAGCATTCTGTGTTACTGTTTGGTTGCCTTCTGTGTAACATCCCGTCCCATCTGGAATTGTAGATTGGAGGGAATGTAACATAGAAGGCAACCAATCGCTGCAATCAGTGTTGAAGAGTTAGGAGATGTTGCTCCAGGAAGTCTAGGCTGGCTGGTGCAACTGGAGATAAATATATATATATATATTTATCCAGCCAGTGCACCAGCCAGTTAAAATATAAGTATATAAATATATGTTAATATGTATATATATACATAATATATCTATATATTAACTGGCTGGTGCAACTGGAGATAAATATATATATATATATATATTTTTTTTTTCCCCTTAACCCGGCAATGCTCAGGAGTTACTTCTGACTCTTTGCTCAGGAAATACTCCTGGCGGTGCTGGGGGGACCCTATGGGATGCCAGGGATCAAACCCGGGTCAGCCATGTGCAAAGCAAACACCCTACCACTATGCTATCGCCTCCTCCCCTGGAGATATATTTTTAATTGGGCTGCAGCTTTGTGGTGTGAATATGGCTGCCAGGGCTTCTTGACGCACAGGGAAGTGTCAGGGTGGGAGAGGCAGCCCATCCCGACTTCAAGAAAGCCTGGAGATTTCTAATTACAAAACACTGCATACCTGAGGTTTTAGCAGTTTGGTTTCTGGGTGAGGCTCAGCCCTGAAACAGAGAGGTCGGGCCAGAGACATGGCAGCAGTGTTGAGGTGGGAGCAGGCAGCTGCGAGGGCTCTGTTTGGGCTGCCCCAGATATCCCAGCCATTCATGAAGGATTCTGACGGCCAGTTGGTCCTTTCGAGATTTATTAATGAGTCCGTGGAGCAAGACTGGCAGATGAGCTACGTGGCGCTGGAGGAGGTTCGTGGGTGTGACTGCCGGGGCTTCCGGGAATACAGGGAGTGGGGGAGGTAGTCCGTCCCAACCTCAAGAAAGCTTGGCGATTTCCGTTACAAATACCTTCATCCTTGAATTTTCAACAGGTTAATTTTGGGTGTGGCTCAGTCCTGAGACAGTGGAGTCCGGCCAGAGGCATCACAGCAGTGTTGCAGTGTGGGAGCAAACAGCTGTCAGAGCTGTGTTTGGGCAGCCCCTGGGCTGGCCCTCCCTGTGCGTGTCCCAGATATCTCAGCCATCCCCAGATTTCCAAAGGATTTTGGCGGCTGGGGATCTCTTTCTAGATTTATTTGTTGTGAGTCTCTGGAGCAAGGCCAGCGGATGAGCTAATGGGGCGCTAGACTTGGTTCCCGGGTGTGACCGCCAAGGTGTCTGGAGGTACAGAGAGCTGGGCCCCATGCACATTGTAATATCAGTTTGTTCTTTTCTTGCAGAAAACCAGCTGAAATTTTTGTAAAAGTTGCTTTGACGGGTTCGAGGGAGGAAGTATAGGAGTTAGGGCTCATGGTTTGCATGCACCTAACCTGGGCTTAATCCTCCTGCACCAGATGCCTCCTGAGCATCACAGGATGTAGCTGGGTCGCCCTTAGCTCCGCATGTCCTAGACAGCACTGCGTCGGCAGGTTCTAACACTGACCCACTGGTCCAGTTGGCTGAGTATCTCCAGGCATAGCTCTTTGGTCCTCTAAGCACCACTTTTGGGCTCTCCCCACCCAAAAATAAATAAAATTATAAGTTAAAAACCAAAGATTACATTGAATCAGCAGTTTAATTTGGAGATTACCTCTCTTCCAGTCCATTAGTATATCTTATTCTCTTTTATTATTTTTGATACTCTTACAGTTTTCTTCTGCTTCTGGACATATAGAAATACAGCTGATTGTTCATTTAATTTTGAGACTGAGTTTGACAAGAAAAAAGCAAAATAAATGTTTATTTTTAGCATACTTTGACATTTAGACCATTTTTCCATGACACTGATCTTTCTGGATTGAATTTAACTAAAAATATCAGTTATGAATATATCTCTACACTTCTTCTGTGACTTGAATAAATATGAATATTGGGAATCTGTCTAGCCATATAGCTCCAATTTTTAACCTCGTAGATTATTATTTCATTTCTTTTTTCTTAATTTTAGGCATCCAATACATTAATGAATTATGTCACCTTTTCATATGGGAATATGAGAACAGATATACCTCTTTTCCAGTCAAAGAAAAATTTGTATTCTATGAAGAAAAGATATGGGAACAAAACCCAGTATGTGTCTGGATTTTTTTGTTGATTTTGTTTATTTATTTTTTTATGATTCAGTGTAGCCACAATAGAAAGCCTCAGATCTCATGCATACAGGAATGGATTGAAATTCTTAATTTAAAATCAAAACCAAAAATAAAAATAAATGAATAAAAGCAAAACCATATTGCAACAGAGACTGTGACCAGTCATTGATTAACTCACATCTTATTCCCTTAGGCAGTAAAGAAGACTGTTAAGCATTTCTGCCACATATAGTGGACTAATGGAATCTATATATTCCAGAAACTGGGTTTTTCAGATTACTAATATTAGTAGGGAGGGATCCAAAGTTTCTTCTGATTTCCCAAGAAAGTCTTGTTTTAGTAGAATCCTATTTCTAGACACCTTGCCAAGTTTTCGTGTTTGCTTGATCCTTTTTTTCCTTCTAACAGATAACTCCGGTGGCCTCACAGTTTAGTTTCTGTTTGGTCCCTTAGTCACCTCTGGGTATAACCACACAGGGATTCCCAGAGCAGAAAAGCAAGAAGCTCATTTGCATTCTGAACAGGAACTGGAGGGAAAGAGCCTCTCTGTTGGAAAGCAAGGTAATGTTGTTATGTTATAACAACATTTAATGTTGTTGATGCTTTCTTCTTTGTTGTCTTTCCAGATTAATCACAAATATCCAGAAAGACGATTACTTGTGGCGGAATCTTGTGGCGCGTTAGCACCTTACCTTCCGTAAGAGTTATCCTCTTTCCTCGAATCATTTTCCTTTTCAGTAGTAGCCCTTTTTATAAAAATGTGTTATCATTTTTAATTCTCCTAGAGTATCTGTCCTAATAAAGAAAAATGATAGACTGAAAAAAAAAAGTGAAAGATCGGGGCCGGAGTGATAGTCCAGCAGGTATACGACTGGTCCAAAAGCTGTAATGGACATTTGTGCCAATACATCAGCACTGACGAAGACAGGGATACCCTCATAAATTGGTGATTCTATTCTTCACTGCCATACATTTGCATGAAAAGCCAGTGTTTCTTAAAATAAGCTTGATGAATGAATCCAATGAAATATAAACTTGGACTCTTGACTGATCTTTATAATGTCATAGTATGATCATAAGGAAAAAACTGTGTCAGATCTTTCCTGCTACTGAAGTACGATGGATGTTTCAGGAAAGCACTTTAAATAGTTTGACCTGTGAACTGAACTTGGGAGTTCATTGACAAATAAGCTATGGTTATTCAGACTTGAGTATTTAGCAAGCATTTTCATGAAAATGAATGAAAAGACAGGGAAATGTTTTCCCTTTCACTTTAGGGGAAATAACGTGACAGTATTTATTACCAGTGGCAAAACTGAAGTTTTATGATTGAAAGCTAGAACTTAGTTTAGCTTTCAGAGTGTAAAATGACCTGTGGTCAGACCTGTGTAATGCAAACAAATGTGATGTTTTTCGTGACAAGAAAATCCTGTTGCTAGAAGCAGGCCCAAAAAAAGTTTTGGAGAAATTGCCAGAAACTTACAGCAACAGAGTCAGCTCCATGTCCCCTGGCTCTGCAACACTCCTCAGTAGTGAGTAGAAGATTGTCTCTCTCTGTGTCGTGGTTTTCCAGCGTGTTCCAGAGATACGCTAGTGAGGAAGGAACTCACTTCAGTGGACTGTCGTGTGTAGAGTCTGACCAGAGTGGAGGGATGCAGACCCCTGCAAGGGGTCAGTTTTCCCCGTCAAGGGAAGAGATTTTTTTTTTCTTTCTGGGTCACACCCAGCAATGCTCAGGGGTTACTCCTGGCTCTGTGCTCAGGAATTATTCCTGGTAGTGCTCTGGGACCATATGGGATGCTAGGGATCAAACCCAGATCAAACGCCCCTGTCCACTGTACTATCGCTTTGGCCCCTAAAGGAAGACATTCTTGGGACATGGGGTTCGTCATATAGATGAGTACTTGTGTTATGGGGTCAGGAATAACAAGGAATAACTACAAGAGTATACTACCCACACAGCAGAGCCTGGCAAGCTACCCGTGTTGTATTTGACATGCCAAATACCAGTAACAATTATAGACCTCATTCCCATCACCTGATGAAATGGTTTGAGGCTCTTTATGTTCCTGGAGCAAGCAGGTGCCCTTGGGCTCTACTGGCATGAGACAGGACATATGGAGATGTTACTGGTGCCCGCTCGAGCAAATCAATGATGAACAGGAAGACAGTGATACAGTGATACAGTGAATAAGGCAGTCAGTGTAAAGCATGTTCGTATAAGTCTGGTTTTGTATTTCCCAAATAACCAGTGCACAAATTCAAGAATTGTACATGGGTCAAAAAGTCTAAGATCAGTGGGGTTTTATTTATCAGTTCTAAAAGTTTATCAGTGATAAACTTTCCTTGATTTCAAATTCCATATTTTGTTTAATTGCAAGAAACTACCACTTGGTATAAATCCAAATAAATGCCTGTTATTATCAGGAAAGACTATTAAAATGCTTCTTCCTTTATTTTTTTACTTAACTGTGTCAGGCTAGATTGAAGTACTAAATACTTCAACAAAGATAACATCACAACTTGAATGTAGAGCAGATAAAATTTAAGTCCACCATTAGAAGTTCCCAACAAAATATAGAAAAACATTCTTAGTTTTTTGGTTATTGGATGTTATCTGGGTTAACATTCAGTGATTGGTGCTGTTTTTACATGACTTTTTTTCTGTTTCTGTTTTAATTTCTAACATGCTCTAGATCCATATAATGTCTTTCCGGGAGGGTTTGAGCTGCAGCCCCTGGTGCTCAGGGGCTGCTTCGGGCTTGGTGGTTGGGAAGAGCTTGGAGGTGACCATGTGATACCAGGTGTGGTACCTGGGTCTGCTGCGTGCTGAGCTGAGCTCCAGCCCGCTGAACAGTCTCTATCCTTTACATCCCCTAGATTCACTCAGATGAAAACTGTTTGACGTGCTCATTCATTTCTAAATAGCCAAAGGGATTCCTGACACCACCAATACCGGAACCAACAGACCATGAGGCCTGGTGGGGTATTCCCCGGGGTCCGGGCCTTTGAGGGAGGAAGGTGGTGGAGAAACAGCTCAGTGATTTTCGTATAAACACACATGGTTTAAAGCAGGGGGGTGACACCTAAATGCCCGAGAACAGAAGACTGGACAAAGAAACTGTGGTACATCTACACAGTGGAATACTATGCAGCTGTCAGAAAAGATGAAGTCATGAAATTTACCTGCAAATGGATGAACATGGAGACTATCAGGCTGAGCGAAATTAGTCAGAAGGAAAAGGACAGATATAGAATGACTGCACAAATGGGATATAAATATATACTAGTGTTCTACTAATTATGGGAAATATTGACGCCAAACTAGAACTAAGCGTTGAGTGTACACAAAGGAATTACATGATAATCCCTAAATGATGTCTGTAGGGCAAGCTACAATGTGTAAAAAGAAGAGAGAGAGAGAGAGAGAGAGAGAGAGAGAGAGAGAGAGAGAGAGAGAGAGAGAGAGAGAGAGAACAAGTGCCTGCTATATATGCAGGCTGAGGGAGGGGGAGAGAATTTGGGGCCATTGGTGGTGGGAATAGGGCACTGGTGGAGGGGCAGGTGCTGGAATAATGTATGACCGAAACGCAATCATGAACATTGTTTTAACTGTGTATCGCACAATTGTGGTATAATAAAAAAAATTTTTAAAAATAAAGCCAGGGTTGACAGACTACAGCTTGGAGACCTAATTTCATCCAGACTAAAAAATTGAATTCTGTCAGAACACAGTCGCCCCCGTTTGTTCATTTTTACACTGCTTCAGCACAGTTGAGTGATTGCAACAGACCTTACGGCCTCATAGGCCCAGAACATATCACCTGGCCCTTTACAGAAAGTTTGCTGGCCTGTGCCTTAAAAGGTCATTATAAGATTGCTATTCTAAAGGGGCACAAATATAAAATTGTACAATAGTGAGTGAGCTATTTATGCCGTATTATTGATCTCACATAGTAAAGAGTGAGAAGCAGACAACTAGTTATCTTTATCAGAAGTAAGGCTGGGGGGCTTAGCTTAGCAGTCCAGCACTTGGTATGTGTGAGGCTCTGGATTAGATTCCGGCACTCACGAAAGAAGTAATAATAAGGTTGGATCAGGGAGATCGTTCGATGCTTCGAACACTACAGACCCCATCAGACCCACTAGATTAGTAGCCTCTTGCACCGCTGGTAATAATATATGTATGTATAGTTCTCTCCAAAATCATAAATGAATTAACGAGAATTAAGATCATAGGTTTTTTTAAATTCAGAGGAATGTTTTTAAGTTTGTAGAATCACTCCAAATGACTATTTTTTTAATTTTTCTTAAATATGAAATTTTATAAAGTATGAGAAAAAAACAAAGATCAGAGATATTTTTCCTCTGGTACTTTGTCATTCTCTCCAGGAGGATATATTTTCATAGTTTTTAGTAGTTACAAAAAAAGGTGCATAGACTCACTTGTAATTTTATTTACCTTAACTTTTTAACCAATATTAATCATACTGTATGTAATTTTCTTTATAAATATCATAGTAAATATCACCGGCAGGTTTTTCGGTGACTGAATTTTTTTAACGTTTTATACTATTAACATTTCTGCATCTATCATCATTTTTATTTCAAATTTTCCATTGTTTTAAAAGGAGAATTACACTTATTTTCTTTCGTGTGTGTGTGTGTGTGTGTGTGTGTGTGTGTGTGTGTGTGTTTTGGGGCACACCCCTGGCTGTGCTCAGGCCTTACTCCTGGCTGTCTGCTCGTGGATCACTCCTGGCGGGGTTCAGGGAACCATGTGGGGTTCCAGGGATCAAATCCAGGTTGACCGCATGAAAGCAAATTCCTATCCTCTGTACTGTGGCTCTGGCCCCTTAAATGTTCTTTGTATAGGGGCACGCCCAGTGATATTACTGCTTAAGCTTTGTGGGTCTGATAGCTCCGTGTCCCTGGCACTGCCACGCATTTGTGGGACGTCATATGGTGCCAGGGATCAGCCTCGCACCTGCCAACCACCTGCTTTGCCCTTTTGAACCTTACCTGTCAGTCCCGGCCCTGCCAGTTTTCTTCCTTGCTTCTTTTTTTTTTTTTTTTTTGGATGGTGTTAAATTGCCTTCAACCTAGATAGTATATTTATATTTTCAACACTAATTACCTTGCGAGTAACTGAAATTGATGACTTTTTTCCATATTCTCCTATTTTCTAGCAAAAAATAATGTCTTGTGATAAATATAAAAAATACATGAATGAGTTTGAGCTTGAAAGTGCTCATTGTTCTGAGACTCAGATGACCATCACATGCTTGCCAAAGATGCGTACGCTGCTCTTGAGTGCTCCAAATCGCGGTATACTTAGCAGTATTAATAGACAAAGATTTCCCGTGATTCTCTGCTGGCCTGGTCACTTACTGTAACCGGCAGCAGTAAAATCCAAGCGACCACGGCTTTACTGGGGTGTGGCTCCTAACTTGTTCTGAGGGGTTCCCGGTGACTTTCTGCAAACTGACCTGCACAGACAAACTCACGGCTGAGGTCTACTTATTATCATGTTGATACCAAGAAGCCTCTTTAAGATATTTGAGGCATGTGCGAGGGTATTTTCAGCTTAGAGAATAAAATAAACAAAGCTGTACCATATGGCATATTCACCAGTGGAATTTGCTAAAATTACACCTACTTTAAAAAGTTAACTGAGCCAGATTTACAAGTAGGTCGGTGAAAAATGTTAAGACTTTCAAGGAGCTGGGACATAGTCCATTGGTTAGGTCCATGCCTGGCACGCGTTCACCTGATTGGATTCCCTGTAACGCATATTCTCCCTACCTATTCCCCACCACCAACCAGTGGCCCGGGTATTTTGGGGGCCCTTGCCCTGATCCACAGGCCCTGTTGCCCAAGAACCTCAGGTACATCCCTAGGCACCACTTGGGAGGACCCCTTCCCCCCAAAAAAAAAATTTTAAGTGAAACTGCATTGCACATTAAATCACTAGTTTGAAAAAATAGCACCTTTTCTGCTTATTATAACCATTATATGTAAAAAGGACCTAACCAAGTTCACTGCTAAGAGTTCTCTAAATTGTTCTGATTACAATAATGTACAAAGGGCAAGACTGTATATTGATTAACTGTTATTCTAACATCAGTCGGTAATTAGGCTGAGACATTTCTTTACATTCTTTGTGGAAAACGGGTTAAGACAATAGTATTTTCCTATTTCGTTCTCAAATTTTATTACTTTGAATTTTTTTTCTCAGTTCTCACGAAATGAAGATCAGGATTTTGTTTGTCTACCGCGCTGTTTCTGCGGGCAAAGGTTTAATTCCGTAGTGACGGTCGTAGTCTGGCTTGTTGTTGCAACTGTCAGTTACACAGTGTGTCCTTTCATAGCAGTTGGACTTTCTTGATTGGTACGTGGTTAGGAGATTTAAAAAACTCACTGGGAAGCGATCACTATGGAATTCAGGGTAGGTCTTATTAGTGTCTTTAGAAGTGGGGAGTGGAGTGGAGAGAAGGTGAGAGTAATACTTAGGCCGTCTCTGTAATGTTTCATGTCTTGCAAAGTGAAGAATACTTAGCAAAATATTAATGTACATGTAATCTGGACATTGAAAATGTGGACTTCAGTATTTGTTATACTTTCCTGTTGCTAGTGTTAATAGTAAAAGCATGTTCTTATTTATTTTCAGAAAGAAATACGTAGCTCCTTGGTTCTTTCAATGTTGCAACAGATGTTAATGGAAGATAAGGCAGATTTGGTAAGAGAAGCTGTGATCAAAAGCCTTGGTATTATTATGGGATACATTGATGATCCGGACAAATACCAACAGGTATGTCTTTCAGAGTGAGCCATTCTAAATAATACAGTGCTCCAGATCGCAGCTTCAGAACCCTCTGATTTAGCATTGGGATGCAGGTCTGGCACTTTTCTGCAGCTGGAATTGGCTGCCTGGTTTCAATTCAGAGAAAATGTTGCTGGTACTCACTTATATTATCTACCACAGCTCCATGGCCGGAAGCTGGCATCAGGCATGCCACGTTTATCTCTTTGGTTTCCTCGACAGTGAATACAAGACATTTTCTCTGAAAGAAATGACAAGGATGGGATTAATGATGGCTTCTTTCCTTGCTTAAAATTCTAAATTTATAACCAAGTATATTTATTGCATACTGTGGAACTTTTGCATTCATTAGTGGGATAAATATATACCAGTGTTCTACTAATTGTGGGAAATGGTAACGCCAGACTAGAAATGAACCTTGAATATACGCAAAGGCGGGCGATAGTCCAGCGGGTAGGGCACTTTGCCTCGCGTGGCCGCCCATGCTGACCTGGGTTCGATCCCCGGCATCCCATATGGTCCCCCGAGCACTGCCAGGAGTAATTCCTGAGTGCAGAGCCAGGAGAAACCCCCTGAGCATTGCGGGTGTGACCAAAAAAAAAAAAGCAAAAAACAAAATAAATAAAAAAATATTAAAAAAAAAAAAAGAATATACGCAAGGGATTTACATGATAATCTCTAAATGTCTATAGGGCAAGCCACAATGTGTGAGTGTGTGTGTGTGTGTGTGTGTGTGAGAGAGAGAGAGAGAGAGAGAGAGAGAGAGAGACAGAGAGAGAGAGAGAGAGAAGGAAAAGTGCCTGCTATAGAGGCAGGCATGGAGAGGAAAGAACTTGGATCCATTGGCGGTGGGACTAGGGCACTCCCGTGGAGGGGGGGGTGCTGGAACACTCTATGACTGAAACCTAATCGTGAACATCTCTGTAATTGAATATCTCACTGTGGTTTAATAAAAAAACTTTTAAAAAAGTATATGGTTCCAGAGTGATAGTACAGCAGGTAGGGCATTTGCCTACCTGAGAGAATCATGGTTCTCTCCCTGGCATCCCATATGTTTTCCTGAGCACCACCAGGAGTAATTCCTGAGCATGTTGGGTATGACCCAAAAAGCAAAAAAAAAAAAAAAAAAAAAAAAAAGTATGTTCTTAGAAAAGTATATTCTTAGAAAACTATTGTACCTTGCTTCTCTTTCGCAGGGTTTTGAATTGTTACTCTCAGCCTTAGGTGATCCTTCAGAAAGAGTTGTTAGTGCAACACACCAAGTATTTTTACCAGCTTATGCTGCCTGGACTACAGAACTTGGGAATTTACAGTCTCATCTTATACCTACATTGCTCAGCAAGATTGAAAAACTTCTCAGGGTAAGCAAGCAGCGCCTTTCTTTGCGAGGTGTACAGAAGAGGAGAAAGCGTGTTGCTGGATGTTAGGTGCGCAGTGACGGGAAGGAGATAGATAACCACTTACAGCCTGCTGGCCTGCCAGGAGAGATTGGATGCTTTGCCTTATTGAAGCTAGGAAGAAGCTCACTCTTCTTCTCTTTTTCTTTTTGGGGCGAGTGGGGGATCCCCCAGCTGGGTTTAGTTCCCGTTCCCAAATTTCAGAGATAATCACAATCCACTGTATCGGTTTCTAAAGTTTCCCTTCTAGCGTGATGTCAGAATGGTTTCCGCTGTGCTGTCGCTCTGGCTCACTGCTTCCCATCTTTCCACGTTGAAGAAACTGCAGTAAATCTCTATTTTTGTTGTACTGGGGATTGAACCCAGGGCAAACCAAGTGCTTTTCTGGTGAGCCACATCCCAAACCCGTTAGTAAACATATTAGTTAAATATTTGTCATAAAAGAGCATTTTAAAGAATTTTTTTAAAAACCCAGTTTTTTTTTATTTATGTCCCTTTTAGATATTACATATATTTATATATAAAACGTGGTTGATTCTTCAGACCCTTAAGCCCTGATTCAGCTTTTGATGTCGGAGCTGCGGCTTCCCGTGTGCAGCTCTGCCCGGTCCCTGACGCGGCAGCAAGGAAACCAGAACCTGGCATCAGTCTCTGATTCAGGCTTTTCCCTTTTCCCGCCCAAATTTGAAGGAATCGATTAGACTCTTCTTGTTTTGTTTTTCTTTTGAGTCACTCAGAGATGCTCAGGGCTTGCTTCTGGTTCTGCACGCAGGGATCACTTCTGGCGGGCTCAGGGAACATTATAGGTTGCGGGGATCAAACGCAGGACAGTGGGTTCCAGGTGCAGCGCCGGTGTCTTACCCGAGCACCTCTTCTTTAGCCGGTGTATGCTTGTAGCTATGCACGCATAGGTCTCTTGCTGGGGTGTTTGTGGTCGTTTCTAATGAATATTAAAGTTTATATTGCACAAAAGTACATTTTCAGTGTTTACCTTCTTTCTATGTGAGAATTACCCAGACCTGGTTTATCTTGTCCATTTCATAAAATGCTCCATTCCATATTGCTGCTAAGTGTATGTGCAGCTTTTCAACATAAAGTCATTTTTCCATTAAGAAATTAGTTCAGAGCCAGAAGGAGATAGACAGCTATAGAATGACTGCATTTATTTGCATGACATAAATACACACACACACACCACACACACACACACACACACACACACACACACATATTATGATACCAGTATCCAAGGTTAGGCGAAACGTGGATCAGGAGGTCTTGCCAAAAGTGGAAACTACCACAAATGTGTGGGAGCAGAGGTAAGGTAAGACAGAGAAAGTGGGCCAATAATTGTCAAAAGTCTATTACAATCCACAATATGTAAGAGAGGAAGAGAGAGAGAGAGAGAGAGAGAAAGAGAGAAAAGAGATGGAGAACATGCCTCAGAGGCAGGCTAGGGGAAGGGGAGGGTATCGGGGACATGGGTGGTGGGAGGTGGGCACTGGTGGAGGGATGGATGCTGGAACACTGTATGGCTGAAACCCAAACATGAACATTTTTGTAATTGTCAAAAAATAAATTAATTAATTACATTTTAAAAAAATTAGTTCAGAATTTTCTTCTAAGTAACTGATGTCTTTGGTATTCTGGCATTGCTCTTACTGTATCCCTTAGTAATGCCATCTTAAAGTTTGTAAGAACACTTTCTCCTGGAATGTTTCTATTTTTCATTCCGTTCTGTGTGTTCTAGTTAGCGATCTCTTCCCCTTTTTTCGCCCCTTCCTTGTTTCCTTTGAATTTTCTCCTCCTGCATTTTCCCTACGTGCTGATCTATTTAAAAGTTCTTTCTGCTGGCAGATCCAGATGTCTCCGGATCTGTAAAGAGAGATGGGAAGTAGAAGGGGGGAAGTGGCGGGAGCCGCTGCTTTGACAGCTAAAGGGTCCTGTGGCTCACGGTCGTGTCTTCACCCAACTTAAAAAATATCAGAAGAAAAGGCTCTCTTCAAAGAAGAAATAATAACCAGTCTAAAGAGTTAGTAGATTGTTACTAGACAAAAAAATAAACTGGAAAGACCCTGTTCTATGCAATGGTGCTTCCTCACCTATTTTCATGCTTAGACAAATCAAGACTCAAGTATCTCGCTATTGAGTGTTACACTGTGAATCCAGCGGGTCCCTCACACAACCTTAGTTAGGGGCCTTTCCGTTAGAACCTGACGGGAAGGAGTGTTTGGTCATAGACAGTTTGAAGGACTGAGGTTAGCCCGCCCTTGTGTTGCAGGAAGCAGAGCACGGGCTGGACGAGCACAAGCTGCACATGCACCTGTCGGCGCTGCAGTCCCTCATCCCGCCCCTCTTCGGCGCTGGTGCTTCAGAACGCGCCTTTCTCCAGCCAGGCCAAGCTGCACGGCGAAGTGCCGCCCATCGAAGGTACTGGCCCGGCTGGCGGCAGCTTCGCTTCCCGGGAGTTCGCGTTCACTCAAGTGCTAAAAGTCATTTTAGTCGGCCGCATCCTTACTCCCGTGTATTATGAATGTGAAATGTCATGTTGTGGATCATGTGACGTCTTAGCTACTAGGTGGCTCTGTCCCTAAGGGATAAGCCTCGGGGTGTTGTTTTATAGCATTTACACTTACCACACTTAATCTTTCCCCTTTAAGTTTCATCAGTAAATGCCCGAGATGAGAGCCTTCTACTGAGATATACCACCTACATGGCAGAGCCTGGCAAGCTACCCGTGTTTTATTTGATTGCCAAAAACTAGTAACAATTATGGACCTCAGTTCCATGACCTGAAGAATGGTTTGAGGCTCTTCCTGTCTCTGGAGCAAGCAGATGCCCTTGCCGTTACACTTGCTTGTGGCAGGACGTATGGCGATGTTACTGGTGCCCACCGAGCAAATCGATGAACAATGGGAAGACAGTGATACAGTGATTTCGCCTTATTTTCAGTGAGAAGAAAACCATTTACTCTTTCCCACTTGATCACTTGACATCCCATTGTTCATCGATTTGCTCGAGCGGGCACCAGTAACATCTCCATTTGACCCTATCACGTGCCAGTGTAGCCCAATGGCATCTGCTTGCTTCAGGAATACGAAGAGCCTCAAACCGTTCGTTCAGTGTCTTGACGAAGAACTCTGACCATCTTGTAGGTGGGCAGCCACGTGATCTTTTGACATCCTGTGGGATCCAGTCAATAACAGCTCTAGTCCAGCAATCGTCTCCAAATCGCATTACATGTCCAGCCCATCTGATTTTCGACACCTTGGCAAACAATTTCCAGTTGATTGTAATATGAATATATGCAACAGGATTTCCCCCTTTTTTGTTTAACTCAAAGAAGGAATACATTTTTCTTTGATAAATATGAAAATTAATAGCAAAAAAAAACTTTATTTCCCTTTTTACCACACCCAGCTGTGCTCAGAGTTTACTCCTGGCTCTGGACTCAGGGGTCGGACTTCATGGGTGCCAAGGATCAAACCAAGATCGGCTGTGTGCTAGCCATGCACACTCTCCTACCCACAGTACTGTCTCTCCGCCCCAATATTATTGTTGCATGTGCAGCAAACAGGAAGTGGCCTTTGATCCATGGTCATCAGAAGTCTCTTTGTCACCGTGCCCAATAGAAATGATTTTAAACAAGCCACTATTATATATGAGATTTCTTTGCAGCCTTTTCTGGCTTGTGGAATTGCCCAGATGTCTTCCTAGTTTCTCATAGACAAAAACAAGAACGCCAACAGCTATTTAATTTTTATAGAAATGCAATTTTTCCTACAGTGTCAACTGTGATGGTGATAATCCTAGAAAGTCGATCTAAGGTATTGTTTCCAGGGGTAGATGAGACCACAACACAAAAGCAGTGTATAGGACTTAAGTACTGCATTGAGGATGGATGGGTGAACTTGGGTCACTGTTTTTGGTAAAGTGTTATTTCCCCTCCCTTCCCTCGAGGGGTTAAACCCGGGGCCTCACCTGCTCAGGACGAGAGCTCGACCTGCTGCTCCGTGAGTGGCTCTGAATGTCGTTGTAGTGAGAATAATGCTCACTACAGAGGGTCCCTAAGAGGGTCTGCTTTCAAAGGGCTTGAGGTTAAGGCTCCTGGGAGGCAGAGCCGACCCTTTCTGTTTTACCTAGTTGTTAAGGCACATCATCTGCCATGGGCTTCTCCTCTCCTGCTTCCTCCTGCTCTTTTTCTCTTTTTTCTGCTTGTTTTCTGGGAATGCTGTAACATTACAGTGGGAGAGCTGTACTGACAGATATATCGCCTCAGTTCTGAAACCTGCAAGTCTGAGATCACGTTTTTGGCGGACTTGGTTCTTTCTGCAGGTTGTAAGAAAAGAGCCATTCGTTGCCCTGCCTCTCCTGGCTTCTGGTGGGCTGGCAATCCTCAGTCTTTCTTGGCTTGAAGACGCATCACCCTACTCTGTTCTGCCTTTTGTTTCAAACATTCGTGTGTGTCCGGCCCCCCTCTTGTTAAGATCAGTCGTGTTGGATTAGAGGCCCACCCTACTCCAGTCGGTCTTGTTTCATCTAATTATGTCTGTTGCCAAAGAAATATTAATCTAGGAGGTAGAGCCTCAACGTAAGGGGTGGGGGTGTGGGGTGGTCAATTATAAAATTTGCTGTTGTTGATTTATTTGTTGAACAAGTAATTTTTTGAATGTTACCTGTTGCCAAGCTCAGGCTGAGATCAGAAAGAAAACATTTTTGGACTTTTTTTTTTTTTTTAGGTCATACCTGGTAATGCTCATGGGTTACTCCTGGCTCTGCACTCAGGAATTACTCCTGGCAGTGCTCAGGGGACCATATGGGATGCCGGGGATTGAACCCGGGTTGACCTGCATGCAAGGCCAACGCCCTACCCGCTGTGCTACGCGCCCGCCCCAGAAAGAAAACTCTTTAAGAGTTGCTTTAGCACACTGAGCTTAGTCTCTCAGTGTTGCTGTGGCCCTTGTCATTCTGTCTTCATCGTATCAGAAAATTTAATCTTCTGTGTTCAGTTCTTGCTGGCTTAATTTGACTGTGGCTTTTAACAGTACCCTAAACATGGAAATATCATATCCCCACTCAGGGCCTGTGCGTTTGTCCGTGTGTAGAAGTCTGTGGCTCTGCACGCCCATTTATCCCACAGAAGTAGCTATTTTTTTATGTCATGCACAACTTGAAATGTTTAGGATATGTTCATGAATAAAGTGGATAAAAATTAATGCTGCTTACATTCTTGCAGGAGATAAATACCATCAAACATTACATAAACCTTTAGTCATCTCATGAAGCTTTGTAGCTTTTATTTCTGCATAGTTGTTAGTTTTGCCAGTCTATTAATAGCATTCTGGGGAAGCTTTCTGTATTGTTACAAACTAGATGAATTACTTTTTTTTACCTTACTCTTTTATTGTTAGAGTTTGATGCTCCTGCGCCATTCTTCTGCTTTCTGTAATAACCTCCCAAGCGATTTCTTACATCCTGATGCAGTTTTCTTCTCTGAACCTATCTTTGAATCTTTGTACCTTCCTCTCTTTATGGTAAATCTTTTGGTTTTGTCTTTCGTTCTTTGGCCCAAGCTGGCCATGCTCAGAGCTTGCTCTGTGCCCAGGGTTCTTGGGGACCATATAGATAGCCGGGATCAAACCACGATCTATTTGGACCTCTGTGATAAATCTTGATGTCCCTATTTTCCTTTTAATTTTTTCATGGTTTTTCAGTAGTTTGTTATTATTTTTGAGGCATAACATTCATTTTGTTACAGTATAGCAGATTGTGGCCAGCATGACATAGCCCTTTTTTGAAATCGTGCCAGACGAGTTTTGGCATGATCTAGAAATAAGACATTTCCACCTTCAAAATGTCACGGTTGTACATGACTGCAAGCGGGAGCGAGCCAAAGGCGGTTCGGGTGGGCAAAGGATATTCGAATCCAAAGAGGCTCAGGGAGTGAAATGTGTCTCACTTGAAGTTCTCAGATAGTTTTTATCTGGTAATTATAACAAGTAGTTTGATCAGTCATAAATCATTATCTATAAGCAAGTAAATGCATATTTAAGACAGTATTTATTTTCCTGATTAAATCTGTTTTCAGTTTGTATCTAAAATAAATATTCCTCACCATTCATTCTGTTTGATTTGGGGGATGAGAATACTAAGAACCCGATAGAGACTTCACAGAGCAGGGTTTGGTCGTGTTACCCAAAGCCCTCACTTCTGTGTGTGCAGTGATTGCAAGTAAGAGAGAGCCAGCAAGTATAGACTGTATTTAATGCAGTTACTAATTAAAATCACTACAGTTAAGATAGTTACTACATTCAGATCACAAACCCCCCCCCCCCGAGGCAGAGCCAGAGACCCGGCACCCCGGGGGGCCCCAAAAAAAAAATAAAAAATAAAATCCTAGGCATTCTAGAAAATAATAATGTTTAAGACTTCTCTTCCAAGAATTTTTAAATTTAAATGTCAGTGTAATTAAGGTTAAGCCATTAGTGATTGCAGAACATGTTGCATCCTTACTGTATCTTCTTCGGTGTTAGCCGCTGTCGGGATAACTCTATTGGGTCGCAGGATTTTCTGCTCAGTTAATCTGTTGGTGTGTATAACTCCTAGGACTCCCCAGTGAACCCAGGGGTGCTCCTAAGAGATCTGATCATGCTCTGTACAGTCACAGGCTTTACTGATATATATGAGTTTTTAAAATACAGATAGTAGCATTTATTTGTTTTAATTACATAATTTTAAAATAGCTTTTCCAATTTTCTTTGAAAACTTTGAAAGTTATATATGGTTCTTGATTATAGTATTTAGACTGCTGGTCTAAATACTGTAATTTCATTTAATATTTCAAATTAGCTAATGTTTATCAAATGAAATTGTTTCTAAATAAAGCATTTTATATCAGTGATTTAGTACTACAGAAACTTATTCCACATAGGGCTTAATTATGTTCTATAGTCTTATTTTCTGGTCTTAAGCAATTTTTTTTATCTGCCATTAACCTATTAGTTTCTTTCTTCCTCTGGGAAACATTTTAAACTATTTACTACTTCATTAGCAAATATTCTGGTGGAATTGCAACTTCTGTTTATACAAAACTGAACTTTAGCCCATATTTTAGCTAAATTTAACTTAGGTGAAATTTTACTCATTAGTAAACTACAGTATTTATGAAGTAAAATCTAATAAAAATCATGTTTTTGAAATCTGTTCAGTTTGTTCATATGTAAGTTTTCTATAAAAAATTTATGAGTATATCTAAAAACTTTGTTATGAAAAACAAAATCTTAAAAGGAAAACCTTGCTTTCCTTTTGACACAGTATTAACTAAACTGCCGTCTCCATGTGATGTAATTTGCTTATTATTATTCCAGTGACAAGGTTCCCACGACCTGTGTCGCCTCTTCAAGATGTGTCTACTATCATTGGAAGCCGAGAGCAATTGGCGGTTCTCCTACAACTCTATGATTACCAGCTGGAGCACGAGGGTACAACAGGCTGGGAGAGTTTGCTATGGGTTGTCAATCAATTGTAAGTCACACGTTGCATCTACTAAATCACGGAACTGGAAGTAGCTCGTTGTATTTCAGCCTTTGCAGTGAAGTTCACAGTTGAACAAAACAGAGCTTTGCTTAAGCTATGGTAAATTCTGTAGGAAAGGAGATGACCCCTGTCACGTACACCCGTGGCCGTGGCAGTGGTGCTGCTGTACCCTAAGATGAGAAGGTCTCCATCTGCTGCTGCCAGTGAAGGAAATGAATCTAAAACTGCCTCCCGATTGGGGCAGAGCAATAGTCCAGTGGGGAGGGCATTTCCCTTTGATGCAGCCAACGTGGATTCGATCCCCGGCATCCCATGTGGTTCCCAGGGCAAGTGCCAGGAGTAATTCTTTTTTTTATTATTATTGTTAAATTTATTTATTTATTTATTTATTTTTGCTTTTTTGGGTCACACCCGGCGACGCTCAGGGGTTACTCCTGGCTCTGCACTCAGGAATTACTCCTGGCGGTGCTCGGGGACCATATGGGATGCCAGGGATTGAACCCTGGCCAGCACAGGCCGCCGCATGCAAGGCAAATGCCCTACCAGCTGGGCTATCGCCTAGCCCTAATTTATTATTTTTATTATACCACCGTGAGATATACGATTGCAAAGATGTTCATATTTGGGTTACGGTCACACATTGTTCCAGCACCCGTCCCTCCACCTATGTCCCCAATTCCCTCCTCCTTCCCTAGCCTGCCTCTATGTCAGGTTCTTTATCTCTTTCTCTCTCCCTCTCTTTCTCTCTTCCTTCCCTTACACACTATGGATTGCAGTACATACATTTAGAGGTTATCATGTGTATCTTTTGCCTGTATTTAATGCTCAGTTTTAGGTTGGTATTAGCACTTTCGATAGTTATTAGCACTCTGTTCCCTTCTCTGTCTTACCTAACCTCTGGCTCCCACACGTTTGTGTAATTTTCACCTTTGACAAGACCTCCTGATCCATGTTTCGCCTGACCTTGGGTATTTGTATCAATATACGTGTGTGTGTGTGTGTGTGTGTGTGTGTGTGTGTGTGTGTGTGTGTAAAATGCTACCTACATATATATTTCATGCAAATAAATGCAATCATTCTATATCTGGCCCTTTCCTTCTGGCTAATTTCACTCAACATGATCCTTGCCAGGAATAATTCTTAAATGCAGAGTCGAGAGTAACTCCTGAGAATCGCTGGACATGATACAAAAACAAAACAGCAAAAATAAGAAAGACCAAAACAAAAACACTACCTCCAGACTTTTCTTTTGGGGGTTAAATGTATGCCACAGTAGCCAGATTCTTTTGTGATACATCATGTGGAGCAATTCGGGTCCCATTAGCTGCATAAGTAGGTCTCTGAAATTAAGGTCCCATAACTTTCATGGCAAACAAATGTATTTTAAGAACTTCGTGTAAACTGAAGACCTTTACAAAAGGTCCCAAACAACGCCATTACTTTAAAGTTTAACTGGATAGGAAAGATTATTAGCTTTGCATTGTTTCTGAAATTTTCAAGGAAACAATAATTTATGTGTCCCTCCTGCCTTTTTTTTTCCCATTTCCTCTCATATTCAGGTTGCCACAACTGATAGAAATAGTTGGCAAAATTAACGTTACTTCATCTGCCTGTGTCCATGAATTTTCCAGATTTTTCTGGCGCCTTTGTCGGACATTTGGCAAAATCTTTACAAATACTAAGGTAAAAACTTACAATCCATATTTTCTTCCATATGAGTAAGAGACATAGAAATGTAATTGGTTAGTGCAATGTAGAACAAAAACATGAGTCCTTTTAATTATCTTCTAATATTTCAAAATACTATTGCAATAAGTCTTATTGGTGATATTCCTATTATATTGATTTTTCAGAGATGGTTTAACCTAAACGTAGTTTCAAAATATAGTATCTGGCCTCATGAGACAGTTCAGGGTTAAGGCTCCTGGCTTGCATGTAGCTGATCCTGGTTTAATCTCTGGCACCACATATGGTCCCCATCAGCACTGCCAGGAGTAATTCCTGAACACCACTGCATGTGGCTCCAAAACAAAACCGAAACTGAAAGTTCTGGATTTTTATTATATTGAGACTATGTATTGTTATCTCAAAGATTTCCAGCATAGGAAGTATCGTAGGTAACAGATTTGCTTGAAGTGTGTTTCTGCTGCTTCTAACCATCTGCCGCAGATTCAGGAAAATGGTGTTTGCACTGAACTCTGGCAGTACGGAGCCTGCCGCTCTCAGGCCATACCTGCAAGAAAGCAGCTGGCTTCTAGAGTAGCGTGGGGTAGCGTGGCCCATGGCCCTCAGCATGCCTCAGTCACTGCTTACGGGGTCTCATTTGCTCTCCACGTTACTTTCTGGTTCTAGAAGTCAGAATTGTCATTTTCTTGGAACCAAATTTCTTCTTTAATCTTGTTACGCCTTTTGTTTTTAATTATATATTATTATTTAAAGCACTTCTTTGGAGACATGATATAAAAGTTAAAAGATACAGTTATTGTAATTACATTTTAATCAAAATATTTCAAAGGTAAGCATTTTAGGCAGCTGAAATTATGCTATAAAAGTATAAAATTTAAAAGACATTTACTCTAACTTAAAATATTAAATCTGTTTTTGAGGTTTCAATGTGATGAGTAAGTTGCGTTGCCTTTTGTTCCTACTAAATACAGCAAATTTCTTTTAGTAATTTAAGTTATATTTACCTCAAATAACCTATCATCAACTTGAACTTTAACAGGCTGTAATAGCAAGCATTTAAGATTCTCTTGGAAATTGTTTTACTTAGTTCCTTATTAATTTAGTTATTAATAGTAGTCAACATTTTATCTATTTGTCATCTGGTTCATTGAGCCTGAACCTGAAATGTTTTGGATCTTTTCTTTGTGTTACTTAGGTGAAACCTCAGTTTCAAGAGATTTTAAGGCTGTCTGAAGAAAACATTGGTAAGTTGATTGCTATTTTTTTTTAATAAATGGAATTCTCAGGGCAAGAGAAGACAGTGTGGGATTAAGGTCTCTGTTTGCTCCTCAGCACCGCAGATCCCCTGAGCCCCATTGACTGTGGCCCCCAAACCACAAATAAATGAAAAGAATTGTCTTCACATTAGGAGATTCTGTTCATTACATGTAAATTATATAAATCAGCTAGCAAGTGTCATTAAAAGGGAGGGACAAACCGTAGAGCTCTTGGTTTTATAGCCATTGTATCTGGACCCGTAAGGTGATAGTGAAATGAATCTTATAAATCTGATGATAAATATCTACCCATACTATAATCACATTGGTCAAAGACTGACCTTTCGGAGCTGAATACTTGTACCTTTGGAGGTTTGACATGCTATAACCAAAGTATTGAAAATTACAAAATAAAGAGCATGTTATCAAGTCTGAACTTGAAAAAAATGTAAAACAAATCCAGTGCAATGGAACACACACACATATATATCTGTTCTTGGTAAATTAAATACTAGATGTGGATTTTGTTTTATTGTTGTGGGGAGTTACACCCTGAGATGCTCCTAGGCCACCCCCAGTGGTGCAGAGGTGTTGGACGGCCTGTGCTGGGGATCAAACCCAGGCCCTTGTGTGGTCTGTAGCCCCAACTCATGAGCTGACCCAGGGGACAGCACATAAGGTGCTTGCCTTGCATGTGGCCAATCTGGTTAGATCCTGGCATCCCGTATGGTTCCCTAAGCACCACCAGGAGTAATTCCTGAGTGCAGAGCCAAGAGTAACCCCTGATCATCTCCTGGTGTGATCCAAAAGTTAAAAAAAGGAGGGGGAGGGGGGTAGGGGCTGGAGAGAGATTGCAGGGGTGCGGCACCTCTTGACAGGGGCTGGGAGAGGGGGGTAGAGAGGCGCTGCACTGGGGGCGTAGGCAGCGGACACCAATTTATTTATTTTTGTTTCGTTTTCGTTTGGGGCCAAAACCTGGTAATGCTCAAGGATTATTCCTGGCTTAGTGCGCAGGGATTACCGCAGGGGGTGGGGGAGGGTGAAGGGGCCATTGGTGGTGCCAGAGGTCAAACTGGGGTCAGCCACGCACAAGGCAAGAGCCCTGCCTGCTATGCTGTCACTGGCCCTTGACCCCCAGTTGGTCCCGCACTGCGTGATCCCCATCAAGTGCTGCCAGACACCAGGCCCCGCCTGCCACCAGCAAAAAAGACACGGAGACGTCCTTCGTGTGTGCTGCTTGCCATTCTGCATGGTTTAGTTTTCAGTAAGAAATTGTGGGGAAATAAAGAGTATAGCCCCCTCTTTTTTTCCCCCCAACTTGGTCCAGTTTTGCTCATAGGTAAATTGATAGCGAGAGATATGTGTGTATACGTAATCTTGTTTTAGCTCTTACTGGCTTAAGCCAGTGGTCTAGAAAACTGTTTTCCTTTCAGTTTAAAGACATTGATTTAAAATCTCTCAAACAAATACATTCTTAAGTTTTTATATAATAGTGAGAGATAGTACAGCAGGTAGGGCACTTGCCTTCACAGAGCTGACCTGGATCCCAAGAACCCTGTACAGTTCCCCAAGTCCCACCAGGAGTGAGCCCTGACTCTAGAGCCAGGGAATAAGCTCTGAGTACCACTGAGTGCTGCAATCCATGTTCTATAGGTTAATGTCTGGGGTGCTTAAGAGTTGGCCTTACATATTTCAGCAGTTATAGCATCTGATGATGAATTACTGGAAAATTTTAAAATGTTTTTTGAAACTAGTGGGATTTGAAATTAACTCTGAATTTTTAACTTCATATAGGGAGGGATTGTCATCCGTGTATGT
This sequence comes from Cryptotis parvus, assembly GCA_021461705.1. Taxonomy (NCBI): domain Eukaryota; kingdom Metazoa; phylum Chordata; class Mammalia; order Eulipotyphla; family Soricidae; genus Cryptotis; species Cryptotis parvus. The sequence continues at coordinate 75,033 of JAJIBD010004153.1, forward strand.
ATAGCTCGTATTTTTATATTCAGAATATCCTCAAGTATATAAATGCACATTTTTTTCTAGTAAAATATTTGTATTCTGGGATCTTGAGAATGGAGAAAGAATGTGCACTTAGAGAGAAACTACCGGTTTCTCTGTGAGAGGAGAGCAACTTGCCTCTAGCAATAGCTGCACTCCACCAACATCGATAATCACCCAGAGGGAAAAAAATTGCTGTTATCAAGAGAGTAAACAAACCTCAGACGTTAATTAACATGAAACTAGATCTTTGGGACTGGAGAAACTACAGCAGGTCGGGCGCTTGCCCTGTATGTGGCCCACCAGGTTTCACTCCTGGCGGTCCTCTCAGATAGTCTCCCTAGCGTCACCGGAATTGATTCCTGATTGCAGAGCCTGGAGTATGGCCTGAGCATCACTGGGTATAATCTAACACAGAGGGAAAGAGAGAGAGAGCGCTTGTCTTTGCTTGAGATTCTTTAAGATCGGTTGATTAAGTTTCTTTATATATCTGAAAATAACTTAAGAAAAAATTATTTTAAAATGGAAGTAAATAAAAGCAGTACTTAAAAAGGTACCTATTGACCAATAAAAAGAGCTGTCAGTCCTATACTTGTAGTTGTCAGTATTGTTCTGGAATTTTTGAAATTCTCACAGGTAGTGGGATAGTTTATTGGTCTGATTCTGCCCTTCTCCATGAGTATAATGAGGAGTTTTCAGCTAGAATAGCCTCCAGAGAGCTAAAGTAGTGCTAGAAAGTGGATAGTAGCTGTACCTGGAGCGAGAGTACAGCTTGGTGCCTGCTTTACGTTTAGGGCCTTTTCATTTTCAGTGAACGGCACAGATCTGAAGCATAAGTTACTGCAAGGGTCTTGTCTTTGAGCACTCAGGAGACTTGGAGGAGGTTCTGATCTCTGAGTGTGGAAATAGCACCCATTTGGGTTGTTAGAGTTCTTTCCGTCTAGCAGAAATGCTCATGCTAATAGTTCTCTAAAGGTTTTTTACAAAAGCCAATGTGTATATTTCAAAGTAATGATATTTATCTTTGTGAACCTTATAATTATGATTTGTGCCTTTTGGATTTATGTTTAAAATATACTTAATTTTTTAAATTATGTTAATGATTTTAGATTCCTCAGCAGGAAATGGGGTCCTCACTAAAGCCACAGTCCCCATTTATGCAACAGGAGTCCTTACATGTTACATTCAGGTAAGGGGAAATTCTGAGTCTCCAGTACAAGTACTTTACTTGTATTTACTATTTCTAAGTTTCACTAGTATTAATTACTTAGTATTTAAACAGATACTTAATAGTGTATCTTTTTAATAAGCTTATAATTGAAAATGTTACCCACACAGAAAAAAAATCATTTTATTCAATCAATAATAGTATATTTTAGTAAGATTCATAGTGAAATCTTACTTTCAGTGATTGTATGCTTTTGATACTTTATTGACAGTATTAAGTTGTGCTCTGTCACAAAGTTTGCATTTTGTATTCATTTTTCTTGAATGAACAATAAAGGGCCGGAGAGATGTTGGACAGTGGATGCATTTGCCTTGTACCCAAACAGCCTGGGTTCAGTGGTCGGAGCCAGGCATGATCCTAAGCACAGTTGGATGTGGCCTAAAAAAGACAGCAGAGATGGGGCTGGAGCGATAGCCCAGCGGGTAGGGCGTTTGCCTTGCATGCGGCCGGCCTGTGCCGGCCTAGGTTCAATCCCGGCATCCCATATGGTCCCCCGAGCATCGCCAGAAGTGATGCCTGAGTGCAGAGCCAGGAGTAACCCCTGAGCATCGCGGGTGTGACCCAAAAAGCAAAAAAAAAAAAAAAAAAAGACAGCAGAGCACATGTGTTAGACAAAGCCATCTATAGGATGTTTAAAGTAGCAGCACATGTGTTTGCTAAAGCTCTAAGAGGTTTAAAATATTAAGAGCACATGTGCTAGATAAAGCTCTATAAAATGTTTAAAATAATAGGGCACATGTGTTAGATCAAGCTATCTAAAAAGATGTTTAAAATAGCAGAGCACATGTGTTAGACAAAGCTATATATTAGATCTTTAAAATAGGGGCCCAAGGGTTTGGAGTAATGATACAGCGGGTAGGGTACTTGCCTTGCACATGGCTGACCTGAATTCAATCCCCAGCACCCCATATGGTCCCCCAAACTCCTCTACGGGTGACCCCTAAGCACAAAGCCAGTGGTAGGCCTTGCTCCTTACTGGGTGTGGTCCTGAAAGCAAACAAACAAAAGTGTGGTTTTAAAAAAAAAGAGTATGTCTTAAAGGTTGCTTGCTGAAGAAAGCACACAGCCAGGGCCAGAGCGATAGTCAGGCAGGCAGGGCCCTTGCCTTACACGTGGCCATCGTGGGATAGTCCCCAACATCCCGTTTATTTCATCACAGAGCATCAGATTTCCCCTCCCCTAGTAGGGTGAAGCTAACATAGGAAGTTATTTTTGACTCATGTAATGTTTATCCGCCTTGCTAGAGTATTATGATGAAAATCATGGTTTCCAGTTTTGACAGTACAGTTCATTGAAGAAATTTTTTTAAACTATAGATTTTTTTAATGAATATATAAACTTAAAAGAGGATATAGGCTGACAAATGAAGGGATGGATGGATGAATGGACAGATGGATGGATGGATGGACACATGGACGGACGGACAGACAGACAGACAGACGGACAGACAGATGGACGGATGGAGATATCCATGAATGAATGACACTTAAGAGCAATAGTCTTTGAGGCCGGAGTGATAGTCCAGCAGATAGAGCATTTTTGCCTTGCACATTGTTGACCTGGGTTCACCTGGGTTTGATCCCAGGCATCCCATATGGTCCCCTGAGCAGCACCAGGAGTAATTCCTGAATGTAGAGCCAGGAAAAAACCCTGAGCATCGTCTGGTGTTACCCACACCCCCACCCCAATAGTCTTTATAGCAACAGCGTACTGCTTCTCTTTGCTCACTATAATGCATTTTTTCATACTTTGAGAAGATAACTATTTACTAAACATATAGGACTTATTTAATAATTAAAGTTTATATCTAGTACTACAGGAACATAAAGAGCCTCATGAGGCTCTTTATGTTCCTGTAAGCCGATGCCCTTTGCTCTACTGGTGAGACAGGACATATGGAGATATTACTGGTGCCCGCTCTAGCAAATAGATGATTAACGGGAAGATCGTGATCGGATCGTGATCTTAAGTACTTAGGACCAAAATTAATGGGGGCAGAAGAACATGTGTCGCCTGTTCTTCTGGCTTCAATCCCCAGTACAAAAAGAAAAAATCAAAGTAAAATACTGATGGGAACCAACGTAAAAGTCAGTCTTACTAAGACAGCATAACCTGCAGCCAGAGTGATAGTACGGTGGGAGGACTCTTGCCCTGCACACAGCCAACCTAGGTTTATCCCCTGGCACCCCACATTGTCATCTGAGCCCTGCCATGAGTGATCTCAGTGCACAGCCAGGAGTAAGCCTTGAGTATCTCTGGGAGTGGCACAAAAAAAACAAAAGCAACAATAAAACCAAGACAGCATAACCATCTTATATTCTGAGTCAGGACTGTCCAGTCAAACTCCCTGCAGTGATGAAAATAATCTCTATCTGAGCTCTCCGTAAGGCAGCCTCAGGCCACACATGGGTATTAAATACTTGCATTACAGTGAGGTAGTGAAAGAACAGAATCTATTTTAATCCGTATTTATTCATTTATTTATTTATTGATCTATTTATATATTTATTTTGCTTTATGGGTCACACCCAGCGATGCTCAGGGGTTACTCCTGGCTCTGCACTCTAGGAATTACTCCTGCTGATGCTCGGGGAACCATATGGGATGCTGGGGACTGAACCTGGGTTGGCTGCATGCAAGGCAAATGCCCTACCTGCTTTTCTATTGCTCCAACCCCTATTTTACTCCATTTTTAATTGAAACTTTAAGTGTAATTAACCATATGAGGCAAGTGCCTACTGTACTAGCATAGATCTAAATTCAGTGTTTCCCAAGCGGGGCCCCCTTTCTGGGTAACTGAAACTACCAGGTGGGTAGCGTAGCTCAGGAACATTCAGGGGTACTCTGTTTGCTCAGAGGTAGATTTCCAGAGAAGCTGTGTGTGTGTGTGTGTGTGTGTGTGTGTGTGTGTGTGTGTGTGTGTTTTGTTGTTAATGTTTGTTTTTCTGTAAAGGGGCAGTGAGCCAAATAATTATGAGACCCTCTGGTCCGAATGTATGAATCAAGATCATCTTTGCCCTCATACATCTTTGTGATCATAGATATATACTTAACAAATTTGTTTTTGTTTGGGCTGCTTGCAGCAATGCTCAGGGGTTATTCCTGGCCCTGCACTTCAGGATCCGTTTGGCAAGCCTCTGAGACTTTATGGGATTGTGGGGATTAAACCCAGGTTGGCCTGGTGCAAGGGAAGTGCTCTACCCACTGACTATCACTCCGGCCCCAATAAATACCTTTAAAGTGCTTCCAAATTGGGATATTTCTCCCTTGTTAAAATGTGTCTAATTACAGATAGAATCTTGTTCTAGCTCTACTGGATTGTGGGAACTCATTAGCAGTATTGTTCTTCTGTAGGAAGAAGACCGAAAACTGTTGGTTGGATTCTTAGAAGATGTAATGACCCTGCTTTCATTGTCACACGCTTCTCTGGATAGCCTGAAGGCTTCGTTTGTGGAACTTGGGTAAAGATAACAATGCATGGCTTTTTAAAGTTTCTGTACACTGGGTTTCTAGAGGACAGGATGTCCTTCACTCTGGATGATCGGCCACACGCCAGGCCCTCGGGTGTTGAGACTTAAATTGTCCTTGTTTGCAGTGGGGCTTATTTTGGGTTTTACTTATTTGTGCCTTTTTTTTACCCATCCTCCACCAGTGCCCCATCCCCACCACCAGTGTACCCACACCCCCTCCTGCCCACCCCGGGCTGCCTCGATAGCAGGTACCCCCTTCTCTTTCTCTCTCTGTCTCTCTCTCTCTGTCTCTGCATCTCTCTCCCTCTTCTCTTACACATTGCGGCTAGCCCTACAGATATTTAGGCTATCATTAAGTCTCTTTGTGTATATTCAATGGTGAGCTCTAGTCTGCCGTTACCATTCCCACACTTAATAAAACACTCCATATATTCATATCCCATTGATGAATGCAGTCATTCATTTGTGCATTTTTAATATTTCTATATTAAGAGATGTAACATTATATTGCAATAAAAAGATCTGTTTTAGGGTAGAAACCTATTATTTGAAGTACTTGAAGGAATAGAGTGAATATAGATTTAAAGAATATTTAGTTACCCAAAACTGAAAGAGAAAAAGCTCGAATGAAAACTAGCTCATTGCGGGGCCAGAGTGGTAGTTCAGGGGTAGGGCGTTTGCCTTGTACACAGCCGAACCGGGTTCGATCCCTGGCATCCCACATAGCCTCCAAGTACCGCCAGGAGTAGTTCCTGAGTGCAGAGCCAGGAGTTACCCCTGAGCATCACTGGGTCGACCCCAAAAGCAAAAAAAAAAAAAAAAAAAAAGCAAACTAGCTCATTGGGCTCTTTCTCATCCCGTTAGTTATGCTATTGATGACATCATCGGCCTGGTAATGTAGTTTTACCTCATCCTTTACTAAAACGGATTCATACATTTATTAATAATATCTTGCAGTTAGGTAGCCTAAGCCAATTTACCCTTCCAGTGTTTGAGGGTAAATTGCTCCATATCTTGGTGCGATATATATAATTAATGCATTGCTGTGGTTTTATAGATGGTAACTAAGACCCACAGACTCTTAACCCTTCTGACTCTAAGTCCAGTGCTCTTTCTTCCTTGCAGATACAGCTATTTTTTTTTAACTTTTGAGCTTTCATGTTAAAAATTTGAAAGTTCTATCACACATGCAAATTCTTAGAAAAGCTTACAGTATAAGTCTCGAATATACTAAAACTTTATGGTTTTATAAGGTGATACCTTTTAAAAAGAATATTAAACTATTGAGCTGTATTTAAATTTTGTCAATATGCTTATCGTTACAAATATGGTATATCCTTGTAAATATGATGGTTGGTTGGTTTGTTTGTTTTTTCCAGTATGCCAGTAAAGCTCTGGAGCTCTCAATTTAAACATGAATTTTATCTTTCAGTGCAAATCCAGCCTACCATGAATTACTATTAACTGTGCTGTGGTATGGCGTTGTACATACTTCCGCACTTGTGAGTGCACCGCTGCTAGAATGTTTGAGGTAGCGTAAGCAAATGCTTGTTGCTTCAGTGATTCCTTCGTAAGAGGGAAACCAGGGAAACACTTAAAGAGAATCAGTTGTACATTGTATCATGATGTGAAGTTTTCTATTGAATATTACCTAGTTGTGTACTGTGTGATGGGGCAGAATTTAAGCTTCGGCATAGTTAAGAATGTTTTTCGGCATAGTTAAGAATGGTTCCTCGGATGTTAATCTATTATCAATCCTGTGTCTTTTATTTTCTCTGCAATGTAAGACTTTGGGGCTGTCCCTTTTCTGTTTACCGAGATCAATGACCGCTGCAATAAGCTGGGAACGTAGGTGGCGCATTAGGCATCAGGTTTGCAGTTGCAGTTACAGAGCACACACTGATGCTGCTGCCTCGCTTTTCATCACACATGGAACAGCATCCGCCTAACTCCCCGAGAATCAGAGAGGAGAAACCATTTTTCCTACATAAATCATATGACTATGACAGTATTAAGCATTAATGTTAGAAACAGCTCCAAAAAGCTTTCCTTAAGTGAGGTATGGTCATTTTATCTTGTCTTTTTTTTTTGGGGGGGATGTCCACCCTTTATATTTATTTTGCTTCTTTTTGGGGTCACACCTGGCTCTACAATCATGAATTACTACTGGAGGTGCTCGGGGACCAAGTGAGATGGCAAGGATCGAACCCGGTCGGCTGCTTGCAAGGCAAATGCCCTCCACGCTTTCCTGCTGCTCCAGCGCCCCTATCTTGGTTTTTTTTTGGTTTATGTTTTGTTTGGGGTTTTGGACCACACCTGGAAATGCTCAAGGGTTCCTCAAGGGTTACTCCTGCCCCGCACTCAGGAGTCACTCCTGGTGGTGCTCGGGGCCACCTGGGATACCCAGGATCGAGCCTGGGTTGGTAGCGTGCAAGACACACCTCCTACCCGAAGTGCTGCCTCTCTGACCGAGATAGTCCACTTGAACACAACTTGCATCAAAAGGTGTGAGAATAGGCTGGAAGCACATGCTTAAGGGAGAACACGGGCTCTCCAGAGTGGCAGAGGCGAGTAAAGAGGCGTGAAGACAGCAGGGGAGAGACACGGGCCAGGGAGAGCACGGCTTGAGGAGGAGCAGGCTGGAACTCTGGTACAGATGTGGCGTGCTCCCGGCTGCTCCTTAGTGCAAGGCGAGAAGCAGTGGAGTCCAGAGGAACTCGGTGTGGCGCTCCAGCTCTGCTCCTGGTGACGCCGAACCCCTGGACAAGACTTTCCTAATGCTCCTTCAAGCACTTCATCGTAGCTGTTTCCTGTGTAATCGTTGCTCACTCTTCAGTTTTGCTTTCAAATAGTTTAACTCAACACAAATGTTAAAATTTCAAATTCCTCAGGACCAGAGGTCAGGGGTAGAACCCATGCCCCAGGATTTGACGCCCAGCACCATGTGGCTCCCGGAGCGGCCCTGGTGCCCACCCGAACAGAACACAGCGCTCAGCACCGCAGCCTGAGCATGAGCCACACGGCCTGTGGCACCCGACCAAGGGTCACTGGGGGGTGGGGTGCTTAGAAATTAGAAAACGAAAGTCGGGCAGGAGGTGACTCAGTGAGCCTCACGGGGTGACTGAGTGGGCTGCAGGGTCCTGGGTGACCAGGATCTCCATCCCAGCATGCACAGCGCCAGAAGTGACCTGAACCACCTCCCCGAGAGTGACTCCTGAGCACCTCTGGGTGTGGCCCCCAACTTAAAACTAGAACACGTTTTAAAACAGCAGGGACCAGAGAGAGATGGTCAGTAAAGAAAGATCCGGTCAGGTCTGTTGCCTGACCAGCCACCGGCGATGGGTCTTGTTCTGGCACGTCACGGCCGTCAGGCACCACCAGGAGTGATCCCTGAACACAGAGCCTTGAGCATTCGGTGTGGCCCAACCCCTCAGGCAGTTAAAATTAACATGTCGCTTTAGGTTGGCCCTTTTTTTGGTGGCACAAGGTACAGGTGCTTTAATACATTCTATCATTCAAATATAAGCTATGGTATAAAATGGTAGAGAAGAGAGCTTATTTAACAGTATTTGGACTTCTCTGCCATTTTCTTTTTATCAGATATTAGTAATATTTTAGGTCATTGTAAAAGTCCTGTCATTTTTCCTGCATAAATACCTCTGATTTTTTGTCATTATGTAATGTTGAAGCCAAATTCTAAAGGGAATTACTTTGAAATGATAACCAGTTATTGCAGAATTCAGTATCTTCGCATAAGTAAGCAGTACTCTTGTGTTCTGTAGTTTCTTATAGCGGTGGAGGGTCTTGTTTTGTTGCAGAGGGGTGAGGGGGCTTGTTTGCTTGTTGTTTGTTTTGTGGTGTAGAGGTCAAATGAGAACTGCTTATGAAAGATCAGCCCTTGATCCAGCCAGAAATTAGTTTATTTTTCTAATGTCACAAATCCTATAGCTCTGAAATAGTTAATAGTAAACTCTCATTTTGTTTCTTTTTATTTTTTTGAGGCTTTTGGGGGGGTCACACCCAGCAATGCTCAGGGGTTACTCCTGCCTCTGCACTCAGGAATTACTCCTTGGGGTGCTCAAGGGACAATATGGGATGCCAGTGATCGAACGCAGGTTGATAACATGTAAGACAAAGGCCTTCACCGCTGTGCTGTCGCTCCGGCCCCTGCTCCCATTTCTTCAGGGCCTGGTCTTTGTCGTACACAGCTTTGTCGGTTTCCTAGATGCAAACCAGCAGCACAGCTTTCCTCTAAGATAATATTTATACCATCATTTCAGTGAAACTGAGTTTCGGGAGATGTGTACACCAAGGACACTCAGCTCTCACTGCATAGCTGGAGTCTGGACCCAGACTTGAGTCCCACATCAAGTACTTGGCAGTAAGACTGGATTAGGTTTTCTACAAAGGAAGGACTTGGTGCTGTGATGCGAAAGAGGGGGAATTTTCCTGTGTGGTTTTTAAATTTACTGGCCGAGGAACAATCAGAAGCAATTTGGTGGTGGCCTGTAGCCATTTGGGTTTGTTTAAAACAGTCCAGTTTGTACCTTGTTGGTCATGTCCAGTTATGCCAGGTATACTGGGGAAGTATTTTTCTAGAAAAGCCTCCTTTTAAATTGCAGCTGAACATGGCATTACATAAACTCTTTGACCAACACGTACAAACGTAATTGAAGTGGGCTGCTAGGCTGTTGAAGCTTTGTTTTCCTCCTAAGCATTCTCTGTCCTTTTAAGCACTCCAGTAGCAGTGTTGGCTTAGCTTCTAATTTTGGTTTTGCTCTTGTGTTTTCTCTCTTTCTCTTGGTTGTTCCTTTTCCTGTTTGCTCTCCCCTGCGTCGCCTGTGAATCCCCCTGTGCTGACCAATCAGCTGTTGGTGAAGGGGGTGAATGAAACCCCTGGTAGCTCAGAGGGTTGTTCCTGCTCTCATTACTCTCTCCAGCGACCCTGAAATGTAAGTGTTGGCCCGGCCCTCCACCTTCAGCATCCTTTCAGCATGTGCCGGTCAAGAAATGACCATCAGCGTTAAATTTGTGAAAGAAGTATTTACCATATTTACCATATTGGACCAGGCTTACTTCATTGTAGCTTTGATGTTGCTTGCCACGTATCAGCTTTCAGAAGCAGCCTCACGTAGAGGCCATTTGTCAGAAAATGCGTGCATTACGGTGTTAGTCCTCCGTAAACATTTCCAAGAAACAAAACGTGCTGATGGACTATTTCTTCCAAGCCAAGAAGGGATGCTTTGCTAATCTCACTAACATGTTGTTACGAGAAAGTGTGTAGGGTCATGAACCAGAGGCTTAACCTTTTAATGGCTCGTGTGGGTGTCTAAACCAAGACAGGCCAGTGAGTCTACTGCCCATCCTCAGTCACAGCTAACCCAGTTCTGATTCCAGTTTACCAAACCATTTCTTATTGCATGTTGACTGGTTTACAGCTGACTCTTCGAGGCATGAGTGAAGCGTTAGTTGACAAGCGGGTTGCTCCGGCCCTTGTTACCTTGTCCAGTGATCCTGAATTGTGAGTTTCACAGACTGCGGCCTTAAGTTATCCTGTCTCTTTTTGAGCATTCTTCTTGGTCTGCTTTTTATCATTTACTTTGTCATTGCTAGAGACTAATACAGTATATTTACCTTGTACTTGCTCTGATATGCACTTTCATAAGAAGTTTCTCATCAAAAAGTTTCATTTCGTTTCTTTTTTAATTCTAACAGCTCTGTCCGGATTGCCACAATTCCGGCCTTCGGCACTATTATGGAAACAGTTATTCAGAGAGAGGTAGGAAATGATTGGAATGTCTGTCTCCGTGTTGCCGTGGTAACTGCACAGGGGAATTGGGACTTCCATTTTATTTCTTGTTTCTGTATGAAGCAGAGGAGTTGCTCAGTGTATGAAACAGAATAGCCTAAATATTGTCATACCCCAAGGGAATCTCTCTTCTTTCTTTCGCAACTAGAAAACTGTTAGTCAACTCTCAGTTCTGTTTAATGGGACTTGAACATTTATTTTTTTCACTAATTCTCCAAGCAGGTCTAGTTCCTAAGTCTTCTGTTTTCTGCACTAGACTCACCAGTCCAGTCATTTTGACTGTCTAATAATTATACCTAATAGTTACCAGTTTGTACAGATGTGAAGTCTCTTTTGCCAGCCTGCTTGAGGAGTACCCGCAGCTTAACTTCACACAGGGAGAGGAGCGGGCAGCAGATCGTTGGTGGGAATTGTCTCTGGTCTCGTCTCATCTCTCAGGGCTCACCTCTCCTGAGTCCACCTCCAGAGATTACCAGGGTCTCCCCTAAAAGCACACTTGGACCCCTAAAAGTATATTTTGATTCTAAAACTCAATTTCGAAGTTTTTAGGTTCTACATGTAACTTTATAGCACTTCTCTAATTAGTATTAATTTTTTATTCTTGGTTTAAAATTGTGTATGTCCTCCAAATGAAAGCCCGAACATTAGTAATAGTTATTGTGGCATACAAACCTAGTCACTTAAATGGAAAACAGAGGCCTTCATTCCAGACAGAAACATTGACTAGACATTTTTTGCCTCCCAAAAAGTTATTGTCTAATTCCCTTATCATGTAATTTTTTCATGATAAAAAGTTAAACTTCTTGGTTCATTATAGAAAGTATTCTCTTGTTTCTTCATTATGTATTTCACTAGTGAATCAACATTAAAAAAAATCACATCATTTTGCAAAGCTTGCAGTCTTGGCAGAATTTCAACATGTTCTAAATCCTAAAATAAAAATGTCTTTTAGGGAAATGTGAGTAAGCTGTAAGTCATTAATGACTCATAGCTGCTTTTAGATGAATAACTGGGTAAACTGCATTGTGATATATTTTTAAGATTATAATTTAGATACAAAATCAGCATAAATTCACATCGTTTTTCCTCAGTGTTGGTGCACAGGGATTCTAATGTTTGTAAGACTTGTCAGGAAATATTCATATTTTTTTAAGAATGGAAAACAGATTAAGAAGCGTTAAAATAGAAACATTTCTAGCTATTGAATCTCAAGTTTCTGCTCTTGAGTTGATGTCATCCGAGTTCAGTGCTTAAACTATGTTTAATGTATTTCTAACAATTCTCTTGAATTTTAATATTCTATAAAATGATATGTAATGTCCAATTTCAAGTTGCTGGAAAGAGTGAAAATGCAGTTGGCTTCTTTTCTGGAGGACCCTCAGTATCAAGACCAGTATTCGATTTGCATATAGAGATCATAAAGACATTCGTAGAGTTGGGCCTAATGCAGAACCAAGGTTTCGAGATGAGTGTAAGTCGCATTTTTCTACGGTTTGTCTGTTTTCCTGAATTCTAATTCAGAGTCAAAGCTAATGCTTCTCTGAGGATTTGTCATATGATAAAGCTTTACTGCTCTTCTAGTTTTGAAAGTGAAACAAGTTGGTTATTGTGAATTAATTGATCAGTATTTGTTGAAATGCGGCCCTCAGCCATGCCAGTTACTGAATTGGGGTTAAATGACTTGATCTTCACCAGGAAACCAACAAAGACTTGGAGTTTTGTTTCCTGAATTTGGCTAGTGCTGCTGTCGGAAAGCCAGACTCCGGCACTCTGCTGCTGAGTTGGTTAATGTTTTTTTTCTTTTTTTTTTTTTTTTTTTTTTTGCTTTTTTGGATCACACCCAGCAATGCTCAGGGGTTACTCCTGGCTCTTCGCCTAGGAATTACTCCTGGCGGTGATCGAGGGGGACCATATGGGATGCCGGGGATCGAACCCTGGTCAGCCATGTGCAAGGCAAACGCCCTCCCCACTGTGCTATTGCTCCAGCCTCTGATTAATGTTTCTTGAGTCATTACTTTTATTTTACTTCTATTTTAGTTGTAAATTGTCCTTTATGAAATGTTAATATTCTTAAAGACTTGGGGCCGGAGTGATAGTACAGTGGGTAGGGCGCTAGCCTTGCATGCAGTTGACCCGGTTCGATCCCTGGCATCTCCATATGGTCCCCCCGAGCACTGCCAGAAGTAATTCCTGAGTGCAGAGCCAGGAGTGATCCCTAAGCATTGCCGGTGTGACCCAAAAAACAAACAAAAAAAAAACTTATAGACTTAATAATATTTTAAAAAAGAATATTATTAAAAAGCCTTAAGAATAAAATTAAGTCTTAAAGGCTTAAGTTAGTATTCTTAAAGATGTAAAGTAGTAGTCCACTTAGCGAATTGAAAACCCAACTACCTGTGGTATTTGATACTGGCCTTTGTTAAGAATTTGGGAAATGAAAACAATCACTTGTATAGCTTGTCTTCCTGTTGTTCATCAATTCGCTCAAGTGGTCACCAGTAACGTCTCAATTCATTGGGAATGAGTTCCACTATTGTTACTGTTTTTGGCATATTGAATACATCACGGGTAGCTTGCCAGGGGGCCCAGTCTTTTCTATGTCAGACCATCAACTATCCAGGGCCCAAAGGGCAGAGCCCTGGGTATAGACAAGCCTGTCTCCTGTCTGCCACCTGCTGACGCAGCCGGGCACCGCAGCCACACCTGCAACCCCTTGTGGGGCAGGGATTATCCTCAATGAGAGTCATAACAGCAATAAGAGGGAGCATTTAATGAGCACTTGCAATAAGATAGGGACAGTGACTGACTCAGTTTATTTGCTCACACATAACACGCTTCACAAGAACCCTGGGACCCAAGAATATCAGCATCTGCACTTGATGCATAGAAAACGGGAGGTTTAGATTGGTCCAGTAAATTCTCCAGGCCTTATGGTTGCCAGTGTCAGAACCAGGATTCTAGATCAGGTTCATATGAATCCAGAGTCAGAATTGTTATTTACTATTGTCTCCTGGCTGTTCATCATTCTTTAAATATTTTTAAATGAAAACAATAGTAAAATAATTTATTAGAGAAGAAAATGTATGCTGTGTATTTATCTTTCTCAATATCAGTATGTATGCTTTTGTATGTAGACATACAAAAATAAATGTTACTTTACAGTAACGCAAGAGGTAGATTGTTTTCATCATGTTGTGAGTACCTGACTTGAATAAAATTGAGTATTTGTTCTTTTCTTTCAGTTGTTATTCCACATTTGCATAAGTTAGCCTTGGTGAACAACTTACAAATCGTGGATTCTAAGAGACTGGATCTCGCCAACCATCTTTTCAAGCCTACAGTGCACTCTCCTGTTGTTGTATCCTTGCTCTGTGAAGTCTTACCTGAATTTATATACCAATTTTACTGTAACCTCAGTCATTAACAGTTAACAAGTTCAGGGTTTCTTAGTTTTTTTTTTCTGCACCTTCTTACCATAAGAATTATAGAAAAGTAAAATTTTGATTTTATTTGACTTGGCCCTAATTAGAATCCTAATTCCTAACCCAGCCATAAGTTGAAGTCCACTATACTTACATGGTCTATGATTTAAAATATGGTGAGTAAAAATTTAGCGGTTGGAAAGATAATAGATGGGTGGGCACTTGCCTTGCACAAGGCTGAGCTGGATTCAGTCCCTGGCGTCCTGTATGGTCTCCCAGGCACCACCAGGCATGCCTTGAGCACAGCCAGCTATGACCCAAAAAAAAAAAAATCTTAATTGACCGTATAACTGAGCAACTAATAAGTTGTACTTGAAGCTTCTGTTAATGAAAAGTCTTTATATGTCTTTATTTTAATACCACTGTTTAAGCATCTGTACCCAGTAGAATATTCTAGTGTCTCATAGAATCACTCACTAAGTAAAGAACAGGGAGACAGTACAGTGGGCATTGTGTTTGTCTTGCACATGGCTGACCTGGGTTTGATCCCTGGCGCCCCAGATGGTCTCCCAAGCCCTTCCAGGAGTAAGCCCTGAGCACCACTGAGTTGCCAGAAACAAGCAAAACTAAGCAACGAATAATCTTGAGTGCTGACAGCACTGTCCCACTCACCTGGACACCTGCTACCTTCTGCGGCTGGTTACATAAAAGCGTGACCACAAGCGACTTCTCCTGTTTTCTTATGTTTAATAGACACTAACTAGAGTAATAGCCTTGCGCTGTTTTGGTGTTCTTCTCACTGTCCAGTCAGATGAAACACAGAAGGAAAGATCGAGATGAGCAGAGCGGCTCCACCCCGAGGCTCTCCCACCAAGAGGCAGGAGGAGGTGGGGAAGAAATGAAGGACTGAATCATCAAATAGGATTCTGTAAAACCCAGACAGAACCAGGCTTCCCGCAGGGGAGATGGCAGTAAAGAGATGTTCCTGGTGATTCATAGAAGCAGGATTGAGAGTTACAATACCGGGCGGAAATAGCCCAGTGGGCTTTGCATGTGAAAGGTCCCTGTCCAGAACCCGCCCGAATGGCCTCCAGGAGCCATAGGAGAACCCTGAGTTCAGCAGTGAGTAGCCCACAAACACTATTGGGTATAGCCCAAAAAACCAAAAAGTTGTAGAATTTAGTATTTCCCCCATGGATATAGATATCAGTTTGAAATAAAGCACAAAGTGGATAGATGGGGGGGAGGGGTGGGAAGGGGGTGATGAGAGAAGGGAAGAAGGGGTGGAGGGAATTTTTTTGGCCACACTCGGAGGTGCTCAGTCTACTCCTGGTCTTGCTAAGACATCACTCCTGGCAGTGCTCAAGGAACCATATGCAGTGCCAAGAATCCAACCTGGGTTGGCCACATGTAAGAAAAGTGCTATTGCTCCACACCCAGTTTATTTCTTTTTACTTTATTAATGCTTTTTTGGGTCACACCCAGCAATGCTTAGGGGTTACTCCTGACTCTGCACTCAGGAATTACTCCTAGGGCCGAAGCGATAGCACAGTGAGTAGGGTGTTTGCCTTACACGCAGCCAACTGTCCCGGGTTCGATCCCGGCATCCCATATGGTCCCCCGAGCACCACCAGGAGTAATTCCTGAGTGCAGAGCCAGGAGTAACCCCTGAGCATTGCTGAGTGTGACCCAAAAAAGGAGAAAAAAAAAAAGGAATTACCCTAACAGCGCTGGGGAACCAAATGGGATGCCGGGGATTGAACCTGGGTCGACTGTGTGCAAGGTAAGCGCCCAAGCCACAGTGCTGTCACTCCAGCCCTGGACCCAGTTTTGGTTTTTTTTGTTTTTCTTTTTGGGTCACGCCCAGCAATGCTCAGGGTCTGCGCGCCAGGAATTACCCTGGCACTGCGCGGGGGGAACCATGTGGGATGCCGGGGATCGAACCCTGGTCGGCCACTGCAAGGCAAACGCCCTCCCCTCTGGACAATCACTCCGGCCCTGGACCCGCTTTTTTTTTGCTTTTTGGGTCACCGCTATGCTCAGGGGTTACCCTGGTTACTCCTGGCTCTTTGCTCAGGAATTACTCCTGGTGGTGCTGGGGGACCATATGGGATGCGGGATCGAACCGGGTCGGCCACGCACAAGGCAAACGCCCTACCCGCTGGGCTATCGCCCGGCCCCCTGGACCCAGTTTTTAATTTAAAAATATGCTCCAAGACTTAAGTGATAAACTCTAAATATCTGCAGGGCTAGCCACAATGTGTAAAATAAGAGGGAGAGAGATGCAGAGACAGAGAGAGAGATAGAGAAAGAGAGGAAACTGGGGTACCTGCTATTAAGGCGGCCTGGGGGTGGGAGGGGGTGGGGTACATTGGTGGTGGCAATGGGGCACTGGTGGAGGGATGGGTGCTGGAACACCGTATTACCAAGAACCAATTATGAACACCTTTGTAATTGTATGTCTCACGGTGGTATAATAAAAAAAAATTTTTTTAAAAATCTGCTCCAAAATAGTATTGGTGCTCATTGGCACTAAATTACTGCAGGAACCATGCCAGTGGTTTGTTTTCAAATAGTCAAATCAAGAAACTAGAAACAAAATTATTTATTAAGGAGACACTTAACTCTTTAGAGCTGTTAAAACTTAAAATTATATGCCTAGTTGACCATTTTATTTTGGAAATTTATCAAAGATCACCTATTCATCTGGATAATATAAAGCATAATTTTTAAATATAAAGTGTGGAGTTACTTTGATTCTTTCATACTTCACCCATATGAAGATATAAATCCATATATCTTCATTTGCTTGATTCTGTGAAAAGCAGAACTTACTGTCATTCCTGATTTATCTTGTTAGCATTTGAAACTTGGAGAACATAGAGGAAGCAAAAAGAGGAAGTGTATTCGAATTAGCAAGGAAGAGCCCTCTGTAATGAGAAGTGACAGGACCCGTATGTGAAAGAAAAAATGGCATGTCAAGAGTTTTTATTTCCAAAATGATATATATTGATATGTTCACACTATTCCCTAGACTTTGTAAAAGTGGGTGTTTAAAACCAGAAGTAAAAAGTTATGTATGATTTTATAGAGCCAAGACTTAAACCCAGTGCAAAAGAAAGAGTCATCTAAGCAATACCTGCTGTTCAGTGGCTAAAAATGGTTCAGCGTTAAGCATAATAGATTGACCTTGTGTTAGTAGGGTGGTTTAGCCACTAACAAACCACATCGTCAGGGACCACGGTGATGGGACAGTGCCCTAGCCCCCAAGTTTAAAGAAAATCCAGAAACATTAGTCTAATACCAGACATCAAGTGCTTCTAATATTTTTACAGTGGCCTTACACATATAACTTAAAAGTTGTAAGCAGTTGACCTTGTCATGAAAGCGGTTGTCATGTCGGCGAAGTCAATTGTCATGAAATCATTAATTCTCTCATGTGGGGGTTGGGAGTTGTGTGCTCATTTACACAGTCAATGAAATTATATACTTAATTTGATACATTATATCATGTTTGTATCATGTGATTAAATTATTTAATAGTTCAGTAATAAATGCACTATATAAAAATTTACGTGCAAGGGTACTGGAGTGAATATGCTTGTTTTCTTTTTTAATACTTTTTATTACAAATGACCTGAAAAGTAGTTATCTCAACAAGTAGAGTCCTGCTGAAAGGCCAATTTTTCTAAGCAGTCAGCTTGCACTTGGGAGAATTTGTTACTGTTTTTGGGGTGTCACCCAACAGTAAACTTAAGGATTACTCCTGGCTCTGCACTCGGGGATCACTCAACGCAGTGCTCATGGGACCATCTGAGGTGCCTGGATTGAACCCAGGTTAGACTCATGAAGTCAAACACCTGCCCTCCCCGTACTATCGACGGCCCTTTAGGAGAATGGTTTTCCTTTCCTAGTCCTTATTCCTTATTCGTGTGACACACTAGTCAGTTTGCTGTGATTCCCTTAACTGCCTGTCACAAGTCATTTCGGGAGGATTTAATGGTTAATCACTTTCTGCCTGGCCTCAGATGTTTACGCACGGACATGGAGCAGCTCTCTCCGGAGCATGAGGTAAGCCGCCGTGCCCCCTTGCTGCCCTCTTGGCTCCCTTCTGGGGAAGGCTCGTATGCAGTGTGTTGCTTCTTAAGCCTCCAAGGCTGTGCTTACCGTCGAGCCCAAGAGTGCTTGAGCAACTCCCTAACGTCTTTGCCCTTCCTTCATTCTCTAGATTAGGAATAACATTCTCTCTCAGGCGGAACTTACTTAGAATTTACTTAGATGAAGTTCATGAAATAGATGAAACACTTTAGTTCAAACACTTTAGTTTGCTGTGTTTGGGGCCACACTTGGGGACTACAGAGTTTCTCCTACTGCTGTGCTCCAGTGGTGCCCAGGAGACCGTGAGGTGCCAGGGATTAAATCGGGGCTCCACATACACAGCACATGCTCCAGCCTTTGAGCCGTCTTCCTGGCCAAGAAATACAGTGTTGTCTCTGGCCTTCAACTTTATTAGAAGCAAAGTGGCTGTTTCCTCTCTCTCTCTTTCCTTATAACTATTCGTCTTTTCTTCAAAATCTTAATATCATATATATTTTTTTCTTTTTTGGGTCACACCCGGCCATGCTCAGGGGTTATTCCTGGCTCTACACTCAGGATTTACTCTCAGCAGTGGTCAAGGGACCATATGGGATGCCGGGGACTCGAACCGGGTCGGCCGCAGATGCAAGGCAAATGCCCTGCCTGCTGTGCTGTTGCTCCGGCCCCAATGTCATATATTTTCTAATCTATATCTTCTCCCTATTTTTCTACCGACTTTTCTTCAAGGTGTTATTATGCTTGTAAATGAAACCAAACAGATATCCCCTTTATCCTTCTCCGAAATCTCCTTTCTTCATATATTCCACTCACCTCAGTTCTCACACTGTTTCTAGTACATCGCTACGCCTCAGGGATCCAGAGAAACTGCTAACTCTGGAATCACTGGCGAGCAAGTGCTTTGTAGAAAGGACACTTTGCAGACCAGAAGGGTTGTTTACCCTTGCAGCCAGGAGTTGATCAGCATGTGAACTTCTTCACTTTTTTCATAGACTGTAATTAGGTGGATAGAAAGTGGCATCCACTGTGACTTCATGTGCGTGTTCCTGGTTTTTTTTTAACTTAGCTGGGAGCTCTGTGGACCAAATGCGGTGCCAGGGATTGAACCTGGGTCAGCCGCGTTGTAAGGCAAGGGGATGCTTAAGGAAACCAGCCAGGAGCAGGAGAAATCACTAAAAGTTACAAAGTCAAAGATAGTCTGACAAAATTATTATGTAATCCGTTAGAGCCAGAAAGGGAAAGCATGCCCCCAGAAGGGCTAATCCAGCCGATTTAAGGTGCGCAGGGCAGAAGAGCTGGACCCTCTCCGTAAGCGCCAGGCTGCTACCGGCATCTGCTCTCACTCTGCCTCGCTCTGTGCCCGCCGCTCTGACCTGAGGTACAAGCCCGGCAGAAGCCTAATGCCTTCGGGTCTTGGCTCACTTCCTGGTTCCCTCCATGCTGTCACTGGAGTGTGGTCCTCCCGTCCCTCCCCCGTGAAGCCTGGGCTGCCCGTGTCCATGCTGTCGCCTTGACCTCGGCTTGCCAGCACACCTGCTCACTGAGTAGTCTTCCCAGAGCCCCGTTTACTCTTACCGCTCTAGAACATGCTTACCGTCTGTCTTCTTGACTAGAGTGCAGATTCTTCCCAGAGCAGATGGCCGTTGGTTTTGCTGCATTCGCTATGTTGGGGTGGGACACAGAAAGCCTGTCACAGTGAGGATGCAGTGAGTGGCCTCCATGCCCGTGGTCTGTGCCAGGAGTATTCCGGCTCGTCGGTCCGTTTCTGGGGCGGTCACCAGCCATTGGAGCAGCAGCTTAGATTCGTCCGCTCTGTCCACTCACAAATTCTTCCTGCCAGGAGGATGTTGATTCTTTGACCCGAATTGTATTTTTAATAGACAGGCCTATGCCTGATCTGTGCTGTCGGACCTAAAATAGACCCTCTT
Source organism: Cryptotis parvus (assembly GCA_021461705.1). Classification (NCBI taxonomy): domain Eukaryota; kingdom Metazoa; phylum Chordata; class Mammalia; order Eulipotyphla; family Soricidae; genus Cryptotis; species Cryptotis parvus. The sequence goes on from JAJIBD010004153.1 coordinate 95,000, forward strand.
GCATTTTGTAATTTGGAGAAAGTCAAGAGACAGAGAACAGAACGGTCTCATTAGGAAAGTATCTCTGTGACCACGGTATGGCTAAACATATGAATGTATATTCTCTCTCTTTTTTTTTTTTGCTTTTTTTGGGTCACACTGATGATGCTCAGGGGTTACTCCTGGCTCTGCACTCAGGAATTATTCCTGGCGGTGCTCAGGGGACCATATGGGATGCCGGGGATCGAACCCGGGTCTGCCCCATGCAAGGCAAACGCCCTACCCGCTGTGCTATCACTCCGGCCCCTGAATGTATATTCGTTTAATTGTAAAGATTAATGGGAAAAGCTAAAGAATGTAAATCAGATTTAGAAAGTGCAGTAAGAAAATGAATAATATTTGGGATGTTTGCGTGTCTAGTGTGACAATTTATTGTGAATTCTTTTAACAAAGTAACTGCCAAGCTTTATTTTTTTTTTTTTTTTTGGGTCACACCCGGCGACACTCAGGGGTTACCCTGGCTCTTTACTCAGGAATTACTCTGTGGTGCTCGGGACCATATGGGATGCCGGTCGAACCCAGGCCGGACAGGCCGCGCCTTACCCGCTGGGCTATCGCCCGGCCCAGCTTTGCATTTTTAACGCCATATTTGTTTAAGGAAATAGTCTTAAATGTAAGGTTTTAAGTGTAACTGCCTCATTTCACAGTGCAAATTGTATCTCACTAAAGTCATGCTTTTATATCAGGTTATCTTGAGTTCCATGATCAAAGAATGTGAACAAAAGATAGAGAACAAGACCGTCCAGGAGCCTCCAGGGTAAGGCTTCGTTCTTTGTTTTGGGGTTTCTGTGGTCTTCAGAATGACTAATTTCTCTACCTAAGCTTCATATAGGCCGGTACAGCTTTGTATTATAATAATTCTCTTGAAGGATAATAAAATTCTTGACATTAGGAGTCCAGAAGCTACTCCATAGACCATCTGCAGCAAACCTACCTGGGACATGTAACCTTCAGATCACTGTCTCGGCCGTGTGCTCTTCTCTTGGCATTTTTATTGAACCACGGCTTCTGCACATTTAAAAGCTTCTACAGTGATTGTGATATGCAGCGCAGTTTGGGTCATTGTTTGGCCGAATAAAATAACTGGTTCAAACAGTCTTGGCAGTGTGTGGCGGGAGCTGTTTCTCTTCAGGAGGGCTTTACATTCCTGAGTGCTCTGGTCACAAGCTTCTAATCAAACCAGTCAGACTTCAGAGACTCAGTGGGATTGAATACAAACTTAGATGTGGAAGGCTAGTCAGGACTGAGAGTCAGGAGAGGAAGTACTCTTCAAGTAGACGACTGCTCTCTTGCCGAGGTAACCGTAAACAGTTCATCTGAGTGGACTCTGTTGGTCATACGCGGTTCGGAGGTGTTTCCGTCAGAAAGGTGATCACCGTGACAGAGCACTGTACCTGTCAGACTTGGGACTCTGTTGATACACACTCTGGTTCATACATACATACATGCACACTCTTGTTCATACATGCATGCATACACAGCACACACACCAGCATTTGCCTCTGACCATGGAGCAGACTGCCCTCCTTTGCCTCCCGGAGAGGAAGAAGTTAGCACAATGATATTTTGAGAAGCAGGAGAGATGGGAGAGGGGTTAAGCCACTTGCCTTGCATGCAGCTGACCCCAGGTCAATCCCTGGGACCTCATGTGGTTTCCAGAGTACCACCAGGAATAATCCCTTAGCACCCCTGGGTGTGGTTCAAAAATCAAATGTCTATGCACATTGATTTGGGGAGAAGCTTCCGTTCTGAACACAGAATCTGTAAAATTAACACCAAAGCAGACTCTTCGGTTGTCATCATTTAAGATGTTTAAGTTGCTGGTGATGGGACAGCAGAGATAGTCCAGGGTTAAGGCGTTAGTGTCATGCGGCCGACCCAGGGCCCTTCCCTGGCGCCACGTAGGGGCCTCTGAGCTGCACCTGAGTGCAGAGCCAGGAGTAGGCTCTAAGCATCACTGGGTGTTGACCCAAAACAAAAATTAGTTGGTGGCTTATTTAAAATATGAACAGTGGGGACCAGACAGATAGTTCAGTGGGTAAGGCAGTTGCCTTGCACGGGCCAACCCAGGTTGGATCCCCAGCATCCCATAGGGTTCTGCTCCACCAGGAGTCATTCCTGAGTGCAGAGCAGGAGTAAGCCCTGAGCAACACCAGGTGTGCCTCCAAAATCAATAATAAAATATGAAAAGTTTTTTAACAGTAATTATCATTTTTCAGCTGAGGAAATGGTATCAGGAAAATGTGTTTCTGGGTCCAGAAAAAAGTACAGCAAGTAGGGGCCGCCCTGCAGGCTGCCGGCGCTGCCTCTGGTTTCCCTGGGCTCCGCAGGCTGTGACCCAGGAACCAAAAGTAAATGAACGATTTACTGAAACTTACCATTGGCACTAACACGACCCATCCCCTCCAGAGAGTAGCTTTATATACAAGTGTTTTCCACACGTTACAAGACCTCATTGATTTAACTTCTCAGTGTTGAAAACAAGGGTAATTTCTAACTTGCAGGGGTGCTCTTAAGAATGAAAGGAAGGGGCCAGAGAGATAGCACAGCAGGTAGGGCACTGCCCTTGCACGCAGCAGATTGGGGTTTGATACCTGGCACCACATTTGCGCCCCCCCAACCCCCACCCCCAGCACCACCAGGAGTGATCCCCAAGCACAGAACCCAGAGTGAGCTCTAAGCAAGACAGGGTGTGGCCCCCCAAAAGGAAATAAAGAATTAAATGAGGCCTCTGCACCTCCTGTAACATAGCAGACTCTTCTGTGTCTGACGCTTCCGGTAAGTGCTTCATACTCATGTAATCCGTAATTAGCAGCCAGTGAGGGCAGGTGAAACAGTTGTCTGCACTTTACGGATATGGAAACACATGATATATCTTTGCCAGAGTCATTTGCGGTGAAATGATCGAGCCGCCGCTCAGTCCTTCTCAGCCTTGCTCCGAGCCTGTATGGAAGCGCTCCCTCCCTAGAAAGGAGGGGAAGGTTAACCACGGAAGCCCCCAAGTGCTGGCCATAACCTCCATAGATGTGTGCTACCGGCTCAGAGCCTGACTACTAGCATCCTCACTTGTCTCTCCCATTGTTCATCGATTTGCTCTAGTGGGCACCAGTAACGTCTCCATTTGTTGGGAATGAGGTCCACAATTGTTACTGGTTTTGGCATAACAAATACACCACAGGTAGCTTGCCAGGCTCTGCCAACTAGCATCATACCACAAGCAGAATGGAAAAATGGGTATCTTACAAGTTTTACCTGAGTGTCGTTCTGCCCCCAGCTCCGTGTCCATCGCTGCCAGCTTAGTGAGCGAAGATACAAAGACAAAGTTTCTGAACAAAAATGGGCCAGTTAACGGCGCCGGGTGCCATGTTGGCCAACGTGTTTCAGAGGAAGAAGTGATGTGGAGAGACAGACCCGGGAAACACTAAGGTGGGCGCTCCGACGTGTTTCAGAGGAAGAAGTGACGCGGAGAGACAGACCCGGAAACACTAAGGTGGACGCTCCAGCAGACCGGTTCCTTGTACTTGAAGTACTTGCCTTTGTTACTTGTTTTATGTTCTTGCATTCTGAGTTTATCCCTAACCTCCAAAGAGATTCGCACTGCTTTTTGGTCCTTGCTCTGTGTCTGTTTATTCTGGAGTTGGACTGTGGTGATAGAACATCCGTGGCCGTGACTACTCCAAGGCCCTCTTCTGTGTTCTCATCTTCAGGATAATTTTTTATATGTATACATATATATATATGGTGAAAAGTTGTTTTTTTTTTTAATTTTGGATGGGATATCAGCAGATATCTGTATTATACACTAAGCTATTCCAATGGTACTTAAAATAATGTAAATTTGAAGTCATTGTTATAAAGTAATAAAGTGGAGATTACTTACATATTTAAATTATGAAGAATAATGCAGACTTTTTATTGTTTCTTAACTGACTAGAAAGAGCCACCAGCATTGCTCTGTGCCTTCGCCTTCAGTTTGTGTGTCTGGAGGGCTTCGCATTCCGTTCACATGGTCTGTAGCGCTGTGCCGAACCGGAATTACAAATCCTGCAGGAAGTAGAAAATAGTGAAACTTTCAGCATTTCAAAGCTCTCATGAGTATTCTCTAAGTGCTGTTTACGTCTCCCCTGGCATTTACGCACATCAAATGAACTTACCTGGGAAAGATAGCACATTGGCAGAGAGAGTATCACCAAGGTGAATTTCACAAACTGGTGTGTAGGAGATTTAAACACTCAAAAGATAAATGTACATAAGAAGTGATAATAATTGTAAAATCGCTTCCCAAGTTGAATTACAAAAGAAAATGTGGTTTAAATCTTTTTTTTTTTTTTTTTTTTGCTTTTTTGGGTCACACCCGGCAATGCTCAGGGGTTACTCCTGGCTCTGCACTCAGGAATTACTCCTGGCGGTGCTCAGGGAACCATATGGGATGCCGGGATCGAACCCGGGCGGCTTCTGCCAGCTGCGGCGTAAGGCAAATGCCCTACCGCTGGGCTGTTGCTCCGGCTCCTGGTTTAAATCTTGAATGTAATGCTTATTTGCTTAAACTATTTTATTTAAGATATTTCCCAGTGATTTTAATTTCAGAGAGTATCTTTTCATTCTGTGTGTTACAGAGAAGTACCGAAAGGTTAAGGACATTTGCAGGCTGCTTTTTCCCTCTAAACTGAACGTGGAGAGTGACTAAATGGTTACTGGGTAGTTACCACCTTCTCCTTATAGTTAGTGAGGATTGTTGTGTTGGGTATTTATTACAGAGTCTTAAGTCATTGTACAGTTCTTGGGGATTCGGTAGATGTCTATACGGTAACATGACTTGAAGTAGAAAAGAGAGGTGCTGGGCAGAGATCGGGGTGACTGTTTGAGGGGTTCATGTGAGGCCTTTTTAAAAAAATTAATATTTTGATAAGAGAATTCTCATTTTAGCACAGTTGATACACATAGTAATTCTCATATTTGTTGTACAAACTGGTTTAATATTCTTCACGCATCGTTGGATCACATTCCTGGGAAAGCTAGTTTGCTACACAGCCAGGCTTAGAAAATAAGTTGCCACGGGCAAAGCCACTTGAAAAAATTCATTCAGCAATTATGTCTTTGACCTGCAGAGAATCATTGTTACCTATCTAGTCCTTCGGAGAACTGTTGGATTCTAGGCATTCCTGAGGATTGAAAGTGGCTTCCTTTCATGTCAAAAAAATGTTGATCTATGATAAATAAAATGTTTTTGAATACATGTTCTTGTTTCGTTTTTGGTGACGCGCACTTTTTTTCATTGGCTTATTTCTTTCCCTCCCCTCCGTTACAGTAAACACAGTGTACTGTGTAACAGAAGTTGTGTCCCTCCAACTCTGGTTGCACTGTGCTGCTTGAGGCTGGTTCAGAGCCCGGGTCACAAGGAGTAGCGCCCCTCAGTGCCACTCAGCTGGGCAGTGCCAGTGGTCCTCCAGCACCGTCAGGAGTGATTTCTGGGGTCAGAGCCAGGAATAAACCCTGAGCATTGCCAGGTGTGGCCTCCCGCCACCCCGACCATGGCGAGTAGCGAACTGTTGAGACAGGTGAAATCTGACTAGGAAGTGGTAAAAAGACTTGCCGTGGTGTGGGCGGGGGCGGGGGTGTCGTGGTGACGTGAAGAGGAGCCTCACCCACAGGGACACCTCGCCAGGCCATTGGTATGACCCGAATCCATTGCGGGTCTGGCGGGCCGTGAGGAATAAGGCACTGGAAGTCGGGCGTGAGGGCCCGGCACCATCTGTCCCCGCCCGGGGACCTCGCGATCACCGCGAAGCCTGTGTCCAGGGCTCCCCACCCAGCAGCCCCTTTTCTCCTGCCATCCCGCACGCCTGGCTGGCCGAGGGACCCCGACACACGTGGGTTCTGCACCCCACTTGGGTCTGTGCCCGGTGCCCCTGAGCTGCGCAGGCTGGAGCCAGGCTGCCAGAAAGGCACTGCAGCCCCCAGCCCAGCAGCAGAGCTGGAAGGTCTAACACTGACCCGTTTCCCAGTATAAGCCCAGGTATCTGATCCAGAGACTCAGATTCACGGGACAGAGCTGCTACGGGCTCTCCCTGTGCCCAGCTGATCATGAGGCGCCCGGGAGGGAAGGCGGGTTCTAGCCCTGGCCCGCCTCCCCAGCAGAGCCTCTCAAGAAGCCACAGGAACCCCCACACCATGAGGGCCTCCATTTTCCACATCTGGACTCCCCTCTCTTCAGAGCCCCACCCAGCAGAAAAGCTGATCTCTCCCCATTTCGTCAATACATGCACAAGATGAGAGGCAACTACAAGAGTGTCCCACCCACACGGCAGAGCCTGGCAAGCTACCCGTGTCATATTTGATATGTCAAATACCAGTAACAATTATAGACCTCATTCCCATGACCTGAAGGAATGGTTTGAGGCTCTTCATGTTCCTGGAGCAAGCAGGTGCCCTTGGGCTACTCTAGCATATGACAGGGCGTATGGAGATGTTACTGGTGCCCGCTCGAACAAATCAATGAACAACGGGAAGACAAGTGACATTGCCAGGTGTGGCCCCCTACCCCCCCAAAACAGATCTGCCAAATTCACCGTGTAAACATACGGTTTTTAATACTTAACAAGATGTTAAGTTTGCGAAGCTGTGAGCAACTAATTTGAAATCATATGCTTATAAAGCAAGGCAGGGATTTAAATTTTTTTAGAAAAGTGAAAGTGTCATATCTGACAGTTTTGCTGATTATTTAAAAGCTGATGTGCCAGGTTATTATAGTTGTCCTGATCTTTACTGATTGGTTCTCCAATCCATTTGAAAGCTAATTTTGCTAAACATCAAATTGACTGACCACCTAACTGAAATTCTGAGAAATTAAATAATACCATAGGGTCTTACAGAAAGAAAGTTGATTCCAGTAAGCAATGTGTAATGATGTTGGGGCTGTAAAATCGGCATGTATTGGCTTGTCTTCTCATAATCCCGACTTTTCTTCTGTGTCTAGGCCACACCTTGTGAACAGGTCTTACTCCTGACTTTACCCAACCCAGATTCAGGGACCACTCCTGGCCCGACTTTCAAGATAACCTATTTCCCTATTATTCAACATTTTTTTATTGTTTTTGTTTTTTGTTTTTTTGCTTTTTGGGTCATACCCAGCGATGCTCAGGAATTACTCCTGGCACTGCATGGGGACTATATGGAATGCCAGGGATTGAACCCGGGTTGGCTGCATGCAGGGCAAATGCCCTATCCGCTGGGCTATTGCTCTGGCCCCCATTATTCAACTTTTTTAAAGCATAACTTTCTCTAAATTGCATTTTGTTGATCTTTGAACCATCAGGACTAATTACAGCTGACACTACGCACTTACCACCAGTTTCATAACTATTCGTACAAAGAATGTAGATTGGGTTCAGAGCAGTAGAGAAGGACCCCACAAGGCCAACCCAGCTTCAATCCCTGGCACCTTATATAGTCCCCAAGCCTGCCAGGAGCAATCCTTGAGCTCAGAGGCAGGAGTAAGCCCTGAGCACAGCCAATATTCCCCCCCCCCAAAAAAAAAGAGGGAGAAAGTATGTGTGTGTGTGTGTGTGTGTGTGTGTGTGTGTGTGATCCTGAGCACAGAGCCAGGAGTAAGCCCTGAGCATAACCAGTGTGGCTCAAAAACACAGAGAGAGAGAGGGGAGAGAGAGAGAGAGAGAGAGAGAGAGAGAGAGAGAGAGAGAGAGAGAGAGAGAGAGAGAGAGAGAGAGAGAGAGAGAGAGATCCCTGAGCACAGAGCCAGGAGTAACGCCAAGCATAGCCAGTCTGGCACAGGAAGAGCTTTGGGCCAGGACATAGCCCGGAAGGCTGGAAGCGCAGTTTCACTGGCTTCAGTCCTGGACACGCGTGGCACTCTGTGTCAGGATTTGCCCTGCATAAATCATTAACGTGTGACCGAAAAGCTCTCTAATTAGCAATTCTGATTTCTAAAATTCTCTAGATGAACCAGGCAATGAAATTTCAACTTTATCTTAGTAGCTGTCTTAAAAGCAAACAATGAAGTTAATTAAGTCTATCATAAATGGCTGTGAATTTCAAAGTTCTGATGGAACTTGAACAGTGTGCTTGTTTGTGGCTTTTAGTTCAGTACATCTTAGAAGTCTTTGAAGGGCCGGAGAGATGGGACAGCAGATAAAGTGACCACTGTGGAGTCGTCGCCCACCCTGGCTCCATGTAAGGTCCGCTGAGGACCACTGCTCAGTATGTTGCTTTGCAGCCCCTCCCAAAAAGAAAAAAATTTTAAAAACCTGGGAAAGAATGTTTCTAGCAGAGGGGCCAGAGCGATAGCACAGCAGGGAGGGCTTTTGCCTTGCAGGTGGCCGACCGGGTTTGATCCCCAGCATCCCATATGGTCCCCTGAGCACTGCCAGGAGTAATTCCTGAGTGCAGAGCCAGGAGTAACCCCTGAGCATCGCGGGTATGATCCAGAAAGCTAAATAAATAAATAGATTAGGTAGGTAGGTGGGTGGGTGGACAGACAGATGGACTGACGGATGGATTAGAGAGATGATGATGATAATGATGATGATGATGAAGATTAGATAGATAGATAGATAGATAGATAGATAGATAGATAGATAGATAGATAGATAGATAGATAGATAGATAGATAGATAGATAGATAGATAGATAGATAGATAGATAGATAGATAGATAGATAGATAGATAGATAGATAAATGATAGAATGTTTCTAACACATTTCTGCATATTGGCAAAATAATTGGATTTTAGCCGACTTTATACAGCAAAAAGGATCTGTATTACGCCTTTTGCCAGTGGAATTGGCAACCGATCACAGGATGAACTGATAAATTTGTGCTTGATGTCAAAGCCACACAGGTTTTCCCGTTAGAAGGGATGAGATAGAGAGGCCATTGCCCCAACACAGGGTGAGTTACTAAAACCAGAAACCAGATTGACAGAATGTCCTCATGTGGTGGGCCAGGACAGCTGTGTGTGCTCAGCGCAGTGACGGCTTCTTGGTGTCCTTGATGTCCCGAGATGGTCGGCGATAGCAGATCGAGCTGGTCCTAGCCCGCGTGATGGGCAGACCTGCAGGCCACCAACGCCAGCAGCATGGGAGGCAGAGGGGGTTTCCTCCCGGTGGTGCCAGGTGAAAGTGGGAAGAGAAACGCGAACAGCGGGTGCTTCAGGCCTTAAAATGAGAAATGGGGCTTTTGTTCTAGGAACTGGAGAGGAAAAAATGTAGGTTGACAGCGTATCAGAACCTCAAATTGAGGGAGTCAGCTTCTAAAGGGCTGTGCACAAGGCCAGGCGTTAGGAAGCCTTTTGAATGGCAGCATTAGTACCATTAATCCATAATTAGATAGATAGATGATAGATAGAGATAGATAGATAGATAGATAGATAGATAGATAGATAGATAGATAGATAGATAGATAGATAGATAGATAGATAGATAGATAGATAGATAGATAGATAGACAGACAGACAGACAGACAGACAGACAGACAGACAGACAGATATGATAGATAGATATGATAGACAGGTGGATGGATGGATGGATGGATGGATGGATGGATGGATGGATGGATGGATGGATGGATGGATAGATAGATAGATAGATAGATAGATAGATAGATAGATAGATAGATAGATAGATAGATAGATAGATAGATAGATAGATAGATAGATAGATAGATAGATAGATAGATAGACAGACAGACAGATAGATATGATAGATAGATATGATAGACAGGTGGGTGGATGGATGGATGGATGGATGGATGGATGGATGGATGGATGGATGGATGGATGGATGGATGGATGGATAGATAGATAGATAGATAGATAGATAGATAGATAGATAGATAGATAGATAGATAGATAGATAGATAGATAGATAGATAGATAGATAGATAGATAGATAGATAGATAGATAGATATTCATCGATTTGTTTGAGCAGGTGCCAGTAACATTTACATTGGACCCTATCAAGTGCCAATGTAGCCCAATGGCATCTGGTTGATTCAGGACTATGAAGAGCCTGAAACCGTTAGATATTATATAATATATATATATATTATGTCTGCATATGCTTCTGCTAACGGCCGAGGCCAGCAAGAGCTGAAGGTTACTTGGATGAGAATGGAGGGAATTGGGCAGGTTGGAGGGTGATTAGGAAGCGGATGTGGGAGAAAGAAGGGGGCACTAATAATGTTACAGAGTTTCTGGCTGAAATAACCGATAACAGGAAGGCACAGCTGGGGAGGCTTAGTCTTAATTCTCTGTGAGCCACATAAAATTTGAGACTTGAAAGTTGATGGTGGAAACTGCCAAGTCAGAAGTTGCCCAACTCCAGATTTGGGGGCGAGCTGCGTTACGTATATCAAGAGGATGGGGTTCAGGGAGCGAGTACTGGGGCCAGAGCAATAGCACAGCGGGGAGAGCATTTGCCTTGCACGCAGCTGACCCAGGTTTAATTCTCCAGCATCCCATATGGTTCCCTGAGCACTACCAGGAGTAATTCCTGAGCGAAGAGCCAGGAGTAACCCCTGAGTGGTTGCCGGGTGTGACCCCCACACCCCCCAAAAAAAGGGAAGGGAGCGAGAACAGCAGGTAGGGCATTTGCCTTGCATGTAGCTGGCCCGGTTTGAGCCCCAGCACCCCACATGACCCCCAAGCCCCAACAGACAAGATCCCTTAAACAAAAGGAAGGGAGCTCTCCCAACAGTGCTCGGGGTCCCAAGGATCACACCTGGTAATACTCAGCCAGCCAGCCTGGGTGCTTAAATGCTGTGTCCGTGACAGGGGTACTGCTTTGGTCTAGGGGTGCAGGGACCCACCAGTCACACCTGATGGTTCTTGGAAGCCTCTAGGGTGACAATAGAGGTTGGGGGGGCCCGGGGACAGTCAATGACTCAGGGTGAACCTGAGTCCCCTGATCACTGAGCTACTCCCCTGCCCCCAACCCATTTTTCTAAATGTTTGTGCCACATTCAGAGTGCCCCTGGAAGTGAGAGGGACAGGTGTGACTCCTGACTCAGTACTCAAGAGACCAAGTAGTACCAGGGACCACTCACTCCAGGGCACCCTGTTTGCAAAGCATGTACTCTGGACCTTCGAAGTTCTCTCTGGGCCCCAGAATATAGATTGGTGGGGACGGGATGGGGTGTGGGAGATAACCAACCAACCACCCACCAACCAACCAACCAACCAACCACCAACCAACCAACCAACCAACCACCCACCCACCAACCAACCAACCAACCACCAACCAACCAACCAACCAACCAACCAACCAACACCGCTCAGGGTCAGATTTGGGGTTGCTCCCAAGCAGTGCTCAAGATACCATGTGCCAAGGACTGAATCCCAGCCTCCTGCATGCCAAGTACACACTCCCTAGTTTTTGTTTTTATTTTGCTTTTGGGGCCGTATCCAGCGATGCTCAGGGGGTTACTCCTGGCTCTGCACTCAAGAATTACTCCTGGCAGTGCTTGGGGGACCATATGGGATGCAGGGATTGAACCCGGGTTGACCACATGTAAAGCCAAACACTCTATCTACTCCAGCCCCCTTCCTAGTTTTTTTAAAGTCAACTGCCTAGTCAACTGCCTTGTCAAGACCCTGAAGGAACGGTTTGAGGCTATTCATATTCCTGAATCAACCAGATGCCATTGGGCTACATTGGCAGGTGATAGGGTCCAATGGAAATGTTACTGGTGCCCGCCGAGCAAATCGATGAATAACGGGATTCAGGTGATCAAGTGAACTGCCTAGTACACAATATTTTCTGTTACCACCTGAAATACTAAAATGTGCAGGTTCTCTGACAAATAATATCACCTGTGGGAGGAAAAAAAAATTTCTATATTGTTTTTTAAAACATTGTTTAGGGTTAGAGTGATGTAGGAGGGCTTAAGGCACTTCCGTGACATGAAACCAGCTGTGGCTTAAGTCCCCTGGTACCACATGTGTGAGTCTCATGAGCGTCAACAACAGTGAGCCCTGAGCGCAGAGCCAGGAGCAAGCCCTGAGTACAGCCAGATGTGGCCCCCAAACAAAAGACAATAGCGATGATGAGCGTGGTGACTGGCGAGCCCCGGCCGGTTTCTCACAGAGATGAGGTCATGTCCAGCCTGTGGAGAGCAGTAAGGGGACAGCAGTGGCAGGTCACAGAGACGCGCAGAGAGGCAGCAGCGGATGCCGGGCACGGCCACAGGACTAGACTCAATGCAAGAGAGACACGAGAGAACCAGACACTCGATGCAACTGGGGTCCAGTGCTGGGAATGTTGGGGGGGGTTCCCACCTGCTCCTCTCGCAGTGAGTGTGGCCCAGACGTGAGCTCGGCTGGCACGCCGGAGTGAAGAAAGAGGTAGAAGGGCAGTTGTCTGGGGCGCTGAAAGGCAACAGATCTGAAAGCCCCCTTTGGGGAAGAGTGAATTGATTATTATTGATTAGTTTGTGGCTTCATCAGACCTCCACCCAGCAAACCAGCCTATCAGCGCACCGGCTCGCCCTGTTCATCAATAAATGCTGGACTTAGAGATGCCTACAAGAGTATGCTACCTGCACGGCAGAGCCTGGCAAGCTACCCGTGTTGTATTTGATATATGCCAAATACCAGTAACAATTATAGACCTCATTCCGGAATGGTTGAGGCTCTTTATGTTCCTGGAGCAAGCAGATGCCTTGGGCTCTACTAGCATGAGACAGGACATATGGAGATGTTACTGGGGCCCGCTCGAGCAAATCGATGATAAACGGGAAGACAGTGACAGACAGTTTGTGGCTTGGGGGCCACAACCGACTACTGCACAGGGCTTGCTCCTGGCTCTGTGCTCAGGGATCACAGCTGGTGACCTCAGCTGCGATCAACACAGGTTGGTCCCATGCAAGCAAGTACTCATTAGCAATTGAAAGGGAATCAGTTAAGCTGATGAGGGTGATTCCCTTCAGCCAGGGTCAGGAGCAGATGGTAGTCAGAATAAAGAACTGAAGGCAGGCGGGGACGCGTGCCAGAGAGATAGCAGGAGGGCGTTTGCCTTGCACAAGGCCAACCCAAGTTCAGTCCCTGGCATCCCATATGGTCCCCCAAGCACCATCCAGAGTGATGTCTGAGCAACCCCTGAGCACTGCGAGGTGTGGGTTTGTCAAATGCCAAAGAGGAGGAAGGACAAGGACCGATTTGTAAAGTTGTTGGCAAAAGGATCATTTTAGTAATGGTCCCAGAATCTGACTGCAAAAGAGGTGTTAGATTGGGCAGAAGCGAAGGGACCCTAACCTGAGGGATGGAGGGACCCTAACCTGAGGGACAGAGAGACCCTAACCTGAGCGATGGAGGGACCCTAACCTGAGCAATGGAGGGGTGCCTAACCTGAGTGAGGGACAGAGGGGCCCTAACCTGAGGGGGTGCGTCTTAATCAGTAAAACATGTAGAAATCACCAATCCGTCCTGTGAATAGAAGTGAAGAGCAAGGAAGTTACTAACTGCAGGGTCCAAAGGTTTGTACGAAACAGAAGTGAAAGCCTCCATGTAAAGGCTTAGCCAAGAGGAAGGATTGGCCGTGGAAGCCAGGATGCGAGCTGGGGAAATGGAAAAGCCCCCTCAGAGAGACTGAGCACACGGCTGAGGCTGCCCACGAGTCCCCTGGTAGGAAGGGGCCTACATGGCCCCTTGGACTCTCCTGCACCTCAGGGTCAGGTATTTAAAAAGCCCTGCGTTGGCCTGGAGAGACCGCACAGTGCGTAGGGCGTTCGCCTTTGCGTGTGGCCAACCCGGGTTCAAACCCCAGCATCCATTTGGTCCCCTGAGCTCCACCAGGAGTAATTCCTGAACACAGAGCCATGAGTAACCCCTGAGTATCACCAGCTGTGGCCCTAAAGCCAAATAAACTTTAAAACATCCTATTATGGGCCGGGAGGAAGTACAGCAGCCAGGGGTTCTGCCTAGAAGGCCCATACCCAGCATCATAGGTCCAGCTGATCCCCAGCGCCAGCGCCGTATTCACTAGCCCCCTAGCCTTGAGCCAGGGGCACAGTTGGCCAAGAATAATGAGCGCGCCCCCGCTCCCTCCTCGATACAGGCGTGACAATTGCCCCCACACCAGTCCTCACAAACGTTGGCAGCCCTGTGTTCAGTGAGGGAGGTGAGCGCTGTGTGATGACGCATTCGACAGAAAGTTCGAGAGAGTGGCTGGAGCATATGCCAGGCACCTGCTCTGTCAGTGAAAACGCGGCTCCTCTGGGGCCGGAGGCGATAGCCCAGCAGGTAGGGCGTTTGCCTTGCACGCGCGCCGGCCTGCCGGCCTGGGTTCGATGCCCGGCATCCCATATGGTCCCGAAGCACCGCCAGGAGTGATTCCTGAGTGCAGAGCCAGGAGTGGCCCCTGAGCATTGCCGGGTGTGACCCCCCAAAAAAAAATGCGGCTCTTCCATCCAGCAAAACACCCGAGATATGGCCCTAATGAATGATCCCTCCTTTAGCCACTTCACTCGCATACATGAGATCGTAACGCCACGGATACAAACACAGTGACGAGCAAAAGCAACACAAAATAGCAGCGTGGACACTAGGCAAGGGGGCAAGGTCAAAGGTGAAACTCCCCAGTGTGGAGGTGTGGGCAAGGTCAAAGGTGAAACCACCCAGTGAGCTCCTCATGAAATCTGTTCAGGCGGGATAAGGGGTAATCGCTGGCATGGAAGCGTAGAGTTCTGGGCTGCAGAGGACGCTCCGTGTGGTCAGTTGCGGCCCGCGGCATGACTCCATTCTGTGGACATTCATCAAGTCACCTCACACTGCAATAAGAATGCTTGAATGGAGAACCAGAGTGATCGTACAGCGAATCAGGTGCCTGCCTGCCCGCCGCAGCTGACTCCCTTTTCAATCCCCAGCCCGTGCATGGTCCCTGAGCATTGTCTGGACGGATCCCTGAGCTCAGAGCTGGGAGTAAGCCCTGAGCACTCCTGACTATGACACAAAAAAAGAAATGAAAAGTTTAAACATTATTTGAGTCTTCAGTTTTCTGCCATGGCATCCTGAGTCTGAGAAAACAAAGGAAAAGAATCCTCAGCTCAGAGGACAGCCCTGCTATCCTGTGTGGGCACCAGGGAGCAGCCACTCTGA
The DNA here is from genome assembly GCA_021461705.1 of Cryptotis parvus. NCBI lineage: Eukaryota > Metazoa > Chordata > Mammalia > Eulipotyphla > Soricidae > Cryptotis > Cryptotis parvus. The sequence goes on from JAJIBD010004153.1 coordinate 110,149, forward strand.
TGCCAGTAAAGTGGTCAAAGGAGGGACGCAGGGCAGAGAGAGAGAGAGAGAGAGAGAGAGAGAGAGAGAGAGTACTGGGGGAAGGGAGGGACTGTGGGCAGAGAGAGAGAGAGTTCTAGAAGAAAGGACTCTGGGCAGAGAAAGAGTACTGGGGAAGGAGGGATTCGGGGCAGAGAGAGAGAGAGAGAGAGAGAGTACTGGAGGATGGTTTTGCCCTGTAAAATCTTGCATTTGGGGAAGGAGTGACAGCATAGTGGGTAAGGCGTTTGCTCTGCATGGGGCCAACCCAAGTTGGGTCCCCAGCATCCTGTACCCCAAGCACGGCCAATAGTGATTCCTGAGACCAGAGCCCGGGTAACCCTGACCATTGCTGGGTGTGACCCAAAAAGCAAACATGCTAAAAACAAAAAAAATATATATATTCAACAGTCTTCACTGTAAGCAAGGCTCACAATGTTTATAACTTTGCCTTTTATGCCTGGGTTTGGGGGCCACAGCCAGCGCTGTGTTCAGGGCTTACTCCCAGTTCTGTGCTCTGGGGTCACTCCTGGCAGGGCTAGAGGAACCATATGGGATATTAGGGATCAAAACTTGGTTGGCTGTGTGTGATGGAAGCATCCTACCCGCTGTTCTCTCTCTCTCTCTCTCTCTCTCTTTTTCTCCCTTTTTGGTCACACCCGGCAATGCTCAGGGGTTTCTCCTGGCTTTGCACTCAGAAGTTACTCCTGGCGGTGCTCGGGGAACCATATGGGATGCTGGGGATTGAACCCGGGCCGGCATGGGCCGCCGTGCAAGGCAAACGCCCTACCCACTAGGCTGTCGCTCCGCCCCTAATTGTCTTTTATATGTCCCCTTTAGCTGTGTGTGGTAACGCTCACCATCAGGTGTGTGTGGGGAGGCAGGTGAATTAGGGAAAGTGCTTAGTTAATTCTTACTCTGACATTTGCAAGTGATTTGTTAAGATAGTGTCAAATTTCAGGGACTTACGAAGACTGAAAATGTAATATGATTCTGACAAGCTGTACACAAGAACAAAAATAATAGCCATGCTTTAATATTACCTGATTCTGGAAACTAAACAGTTTGTGCAGAAGTGGGGAGAGAGGGGATTTCAGGGCAAGATGCAGGCGCTTGTAGCAGAATCATCAAATAAGCCTGTTAGTGGGTTAGTTGCTCTGTTTTCCCAGGACAAGAGAGAGTTGTTAAGTGATTACCTTTAGAATCAGAAACATTTGTAAAGCATCTCTCAGGTGAATTTTTATATATATTTGGATTCTAGTTATTTGAATTTATTTTTAATTTGGATCCAAATTTTTATCTGCTCTTATAAATGTGGGGTTCTAAATCGTAAATAATACCACAATCCCCTTCTGTGGCTGGCAACCACTTTAGCTGTGAGGGGTCTGTCTTTCCTTTACCAGCTGAAATTCCCTTTGAGATCACTTTTCTCATAAGGCTGTTACTGTAGGGAAAAGGATGGCCACAGATCACTTTAATGATTTTATTGTCAACAAAGGATATCCTATGTTACTATGTCTAGGATATTTGAGGTGGTTGGGTGAGTTTTAGAAATATAGGAAAGTCTTTGAGAAGTTCGTTTATTTGAAGTGGGCTTTTTTTTTTTTAATCGTGCATTTAATGTGATAACACGGGCAGTCTGTTGTTAAAGTGCTTCCAAAATCAGCATGCTCACCTCTGGGGCTTTCCAAGCAGAAGTTTGAAGTTGATCCTTTCTGAAAAAAATAGAAGAGGGTAAAGTTGGAGAGATGCCAGGTGGCAGGGTTGGTATTTCTCTTCACGGGCCACAGTGGAAAAATTACCCTCCTTGCTCACTCAGTTCCCTTCTGTGCAAGCGGCTTCCCGGCAGCCTCCGCTCGGCTGCTTCCAGAAACCCTGTCTTGGGGAGACAGCAGGTCCAGGAACTTCCCTGCCAGTGTTTAAGCCGTGTCCTGTTCTTCTCTCAGACAGTACTAACTGTTTACCAGCTCCACACCACTAGCAGTTAAGACTGCACAGGGCCTTTCCTCAATGTAAGAATGAGTAACCTAGAAGGGCCGGAGAGACCGTGCAGTGTTTAAGACAAGACACTTACCTGGCCCCAGGTTGTCTCTGGTTCAGATTCCCCGGACCATTGTTGGTTTCCTGAGTACCGCCAGGGGTCACTCCTGAGCACAGAGCCAGAAGAAGCAACTGACATTGATCTGTGTGGGCCTCCTCCAAAATCAAATCCTCAAACTCCCTTAAAATAGTAAAACTAATATACCTGTATGAGACATTTAGTGCTTATTAGAGCAGGACTTATATCCAAGAACCAGCCAACCAGTGTTTGGGGTTTTTTGGGGGATTTTTGTTTGTTTGTTTGTTTGTTTTGGTTTGTTTTTGTTTTTTTGGTCAACCCGGGATGCTCAGGATTGCTCCTGGCTCTGCACTCAGAGTATTTACTCCTGGCGGTGCTCAGGGGACCATATAGGATGCCGGGATCGAACCCGGGTCAGCCACAAGCAAGGCAAACGCCCTGCCCGCTGTACTATGGCCGGGCCCAGGGTTTGGTTTGGTTTGCTTCCATGCCATACTTAGCCGTGCTCTGGGGTTTCTCCCAACTTGGCACTCAGGGTCACTTCAAGTGGTGCTCAGGGGAGCACTGGCCCCACATGCAAACCCTGGGCTCCACTTTGTGGAACCAGCTCTCTGGCCCATAGCCACGTTTGAACCAAGTTCTGCCACTTGCTGGCAAGTGACCCTAGGCCACTGATTGCTCTCTCTGCCTCAGTCTTCTCATCTAAAAGTTAACTTTTTAATTTTTTATCATACCACCGTGAGACATACAATTACAAAGGTGTTCATAATTGGTTCTTGGTAATACAGTATTCCAGCACCCATCCCTCCACCAGTGCCCCATTTCCACCACCAATGTACCCCACCCCTCCCGCCCACCCCAAGGCTGCCTCAATAGCAGGTACCCCCGTTTCCTCTCTCTCTCTCTCTCTCTCTCTGTCTCTGCATCTCTTTCCCTCTTCTTTTTACACATTGTGGCTAACTCTGCAGATATTTAGAGTTTATCACTTAAGTCTCTGTAAAAGTTAACTTATGGGGCCAGAGTGATAGTAAAGCAGGGAGGGTGTTTGCCTTGGAAGCAGCTGGCCCGGGTTCAATTCCCCACATTCCTTTCAGTCCCTGAGCACCTCCAGGAGTAATTCCTGAGTGCAGAACCAGGACTAACCCCTGAGCATCATTGAGCATGATCCAGAAATTATAAATAAACAGACAAATAAATAAATACATAAATAGATAAATAAAATAAATTTCCTTATTGGGGTGGCTTCTTGGCTTTTTGGGTCACACTCAGTGATGATGCTCAGGGGTTACTCCAGTATGGGACCCGGGATCAAACCTGGTCCGCTGCATGCAAGGCAATCTGCCGCACCACTGTACAATTACTCCACCCTAATAGTCACCTTCTGCTTGCTGCTCCACGTTCCAGGTGAGGTTGGCCTCCTGCTGACCCAGAATAGAAGGCAAAGCCTCTCCCTTCCAACTCTCACAATTCCTGGGAGACAATCACTGTATCACTGTCTTCCTGTTCATCATTGATTTGCTCTAGCGGGCACCAGTAATATCTCCATATGTTCTGTCTCATGCAAGTAGAGCCCAAAGGCACCTGCTTGCTCCAGGAACATAAAGAGCCTCAAACCATTCCATCAGGTCATGGGAATGAGGTCTATAATTGTTACTGGTATTTGGCATATCAAATACGACACGGGTAGCTTGTCAGGCTCTGCCGTGTGTCTCTGCTGAGAGACAATAGAAGGTAGAAAATAGTCTGAAAAGAAATGAACAGCATCCCAGAGAACTATGGAATGACTATGTGAGGAACAATCTAAGAAGTTTTAAAGCAAGATTTAAGCCATTTAAAGCAAGATTTTAGCAATTTAAGCAAGACTTTAAAAGGAACTTACCCGGGGATAAGAGCCCGTCCCAACCTGAAACTCTCTGCACTCCCCAATCATTGCCATGCTCAAGGCCGGACTCCACTGCTCGGATGAACCTCACCTATGAAAAGCTTGGCCTGGGTATGAGGGTTTTGCAATTGAAATTTCCAGTCTTTCACAGGGTTGGGGATGGGCTCCTCCCCCCCCATCTCCCTATTCTTCCTGACTGCCTGGCAGTAGCGCCCATACACCAAAGCTACCTCCAAGTTAAAAATTGAGAGAGAGAGAGAGAGAGAGAGAGAGAGAAGAGATAACCTGCCACAGAGGCAGGCTAGGGAGAGGAAGGAATCTAGGACATTGATGGTGGGAAATGGGCACTGGTGGAAGGATGGGTGCTGGAACACTGTCTGACCGAAACTCAAACATGAACATCTTTGTAATTGTATATCTCACGGTGGTATAATAAAATATTTTTTAAAAAATTTAACTCCAATTTTGTCAACCTGTTAAAAAATTTGGAATCCTGGAGTGCAGAGCTGGGACATCTCAAATGCTATTATACCGATAAACGAGTAGCACAATATGTTTAATAGACCTAAAGCAAAAGTTAAAGTGACAAAGTACGCACTACACACTGCCTGTCCTGTAACAACGTAGCTGGAATTCCTTATCCAAGGGCTTAATGGCTCCATGGTCAGATTGAACAATCTTCACTAAAATTTTACTCAGAAAACATTTCTTAATCATTTTTAGCAAGTTCCTCATAACTAGCGATATAAAATAAATTGCTGAGGGTCTGTTACAGTGGCAGGCTTAAGTAGTGGTTGGGAAAGTTGGAAATAAAATTGGTGGGAAGTTGCAATGGTGGTGAGACAGGGGTTGAATATTGAATGTAACAAATTAACAGTAACAACTTTGTTTAAAAAAATGAGCAGAAGCCCACTAAGTTAAATAAAAGCAGCGATACAGATGGCCCAATTTGCAGTAACAGCTCAGAATAAAGGTCGTGACTTTAGCAACACCATTACGAGATCTACGTTGCAACAAGTAATATAAAGTAGATTAATCAGTGCCTGCTAGTGTCTTTGGTGGTGATAAGGGCACATTGGCGGTGTTGGAATATTGAATACTTGAAACAACTGAATTGTGAATAACTTTGTAAATCATGGTGTTTAAATAAAGTTTTAAAAAAAAAAAGAAAAAGGAACTGACACATAAAGGAAAATCCAGAAGATCAAACGAAACTCTGTGAGCCAGAGGATATAGTACAAACACCCAAGGAAATGAAAACTTCACCACGAATACTGTATCAAGCTAGCTGTCATTCAGATCTGGAGAAGCGAGAAGGAGTTTCGTGGGCAGCCAACCACTTAAAAGTAGCTTTGGAACCAGTTTTTCAGGGTGCAAGAACTCTGTAAAGGACCCAACGAACTTCAGAACACATGGCATTGAGTGTGGCACTCACTGACTCTGCAACTGGCTGCCCTCCACTAAATTAACAAAGGTGTGCTTACTCCTAGCCTGCTAAGCGATTTTATGCATTTTCAATAACGAATTAACATCCTATTTGTATTGGTTAAAATCACTTAGCAAGGCAATCAGCACAGACTGACTTTGATTTATTTTCCAGTAATTCCATTTGCTATTCCTTTAAGTTGTACTGAAATAAGTAAGTTTGTTCCATGCCTGCCAAGGCATTGGTGGAAGGCAGGGCCCACTGGTGAGACTGATGTGGACGTGATATGCCTGAAACAACTCCATTATGAACAGCTTTGAAAACCACTGCGGTGTCTTAATATCACTGTATCACTGTCTTCCCATTGTTCTTCGATTTGTTCGAGTGGGCACTATTAAAATCTCCCTTTTTTTTTTTTAGGAACAAGTGCAACCCCACCATCTTTTTCCCCTACAGGGGGAGAGCGACAAACTTTTTTTTTTTTTCTTTAATGAGGTCCATAATTTTAATTAAAAACGAAATGTAACTAATAGTATCTCTCAGAAGGCTGTTGTGAGGGCCGAATGATGAAGATTAGTATTGCCATTATCTGTGAATTCCTTTAGTAAAATAAAACCATATTCTATCATGATTGTTACTTATAGACATGAGGGGATACTACTCTGAAACTTGCTTCTTGTTTGTTTCTTTGTATTATCTTTGGGGGCCACAACCAGCAGTGGTCAGAGCTTGCACCTAGCTCTGTGCTCAGGCCTCGGTGGGGTTTTGGGGCCCTTCTGCAGTGCCAGGGATCCAGCCTGGGTCAGCTGCATGCAAGGAAAGTGCCTTCACCGAGAATGTGTCTCCAGGCCTGAAATCTGCATCTTAATAGAGCCTACACTTTGGGAAAAGTCCCAAAGCGACTCATTTCCCTCAACAGCTGCGTTCCATTCAATACAGCGACCAACTCTACTGAGGCTACATTTCTCTCGTCACAGACCCCTGTTTACTTTTTCTGGGGTTTTATAAAATTACTAAGGTAGACGTCCTTGAGCCTGTGTCTTTTATGAAAACGTTTGATTCCGAGAGAGAGAGAGAGAGAGAGAGAGAGAGAGAGAGAGAGAGAGAGAGAGAGACTGACTTTCTCAAAGAATACAGCACAGGTTTATTGCACGTCTCCCTCTCGGTCTCGTCTCTCTCTCTTCTCTCTCTCTCTCTCTCTCTCTCTCTCTCTCTCTCTCTCTCTGTCTCTGTCTCTGTCTCATTTTTAACCAGTATTACCAGATGCTCTGCCAAGGGCTGAGCTGTGAGGGCGCCCAGCAGGCTTCCCAGGAAGCAAGGCAGGTGTCAGGCTCTGTGTGCGTGCGTGTGCGTGCGTGTGTGTGCGTGTGTGCGTGTGTGTGTGTGTGTGTGTGTGTGTGTGTAGGTACACGCTGCCGGAGGGCGCAGGGTATGGGAGTGGCAGGGGTTTGAAGCCAGGGAAGCAGATTGTGAATTCGGAGTCAACAAAGCAAACGCAAGGCCGTTGATAAACTAAGCTAACAGCGGGGAGGAAGTGGAGTCCTGAAAAATCACCCGATCGTCTAAGTGGTAGGGAGCGAAGACCAAAGCAGCAGAGACAGGGAAGCCGGACAGCAAAGTGGCAAACGTCAAACTCCCGGCGATGGGGCTGACCTGAGCACCCCAACCCCAAGGCAGGGAGCGGGCAAGGCACCTGCTTTGCTTGTGGCGCACACCAAGGTCCCCCGCCCCTCACAGCGCCCCCCAGCCCCACCGGAGTGGTGGCGGACTGGGGGGAAGCACGAATTCAAACGATGGCTGGAAAATGCGCAGTTTCCTCGGGACCTTAGTAACTGCATCAGGGCCCTAGAGAGAACGTCGCTACAGCAGGGCCGTTTCCCAGTGCGCCTGGAATATTCCCAGATCCTGACGCCCAAGGCGAGCCGGAACAACACATCCAGCGACAACACATCCAGCGGGCCAGGGAAATTCTTACAAAGTCACATCAACACCAAGCACAGGCCCTGGGCCCGCCCCGCATCCACCCATGCTCGAGGAGAGGAGCGCAGACAGGGCCGGGCTGGGGCGCGCCGGGCGCACGCGTCCAGTTGTTCTCGTTCCTGCAAAGGGGGCTGCCTAGGGGGCCAAGACTGGAGAGAGAGGGCGGGGCGGGTGGGGTTTGCAGGACAAACGTCTGCCGGCGGCCAAGGTGGGAAGCGGCGCCCTGCGCCTGTTGCGGACTCGTCGCGGCGCTTGGCACCGAGCAGGTGCCCTGGACGCCGATCGGGAGGGCTGAGCTGCAGCGCGCGGGGCAGTTCGCACACCCGCCTTACTGCAGGGGGTGTGGGGGGGGTGCACCCTGCAACGCCCGGGACAGGCAGCTCGCGGGCCAGGGAGTCCATGCGGGGTGGGTCCCCGGTGGCTCTCACTGCCCTCCCCAGCACCCCTATGCCCAGGGCGCCCTCCAACTCCCTGCCCTACCGGGGAGGCCCCACCCCACCGCTGGGCACCACCTGGCGGGCGCGGGGGCGCGGCGGGGCGGCGCGGCGGGGCGGGGGCGGGGCGCGGCGGGGCGGGGCGTCCCCGAGGCCCCGTTGGGTCGCGCTTCCCCGGCCGCAGAGCGCGGCGCGCTGCCCGCCCAGCCGCGCCATGGCCCCGCGTGCCCGGCGGCCCGGCCCGTCGCCCGCGCTGCCCGCGCTGCTCGCGCTGTGCGCCCTGCTCGGCCGCCTGCAGGTAGGACCCGCGCGCGCCGCCTCGCCGCACCCGGTGTGCCCGGGCCGGGGTGTGCGGGCGCGGCGGGGGCCAGAGAGGGAGGCCGGGGGCCACACGGGAGGGGGCCCCACGGGACCCCCGGAAGCGCCGCCTGGGCTCCCGGGCACACGCGTGTCCTGGTCAGCGCCGCGGCTCTGCAGCCGAATCAGCAAGGACCGAAGTCCAGGGGCGTGCACCGAGACTCCCCCGAAACGGCGTGTGCCTGCTGGCCACTCGGAGCCTTGGTCCTTCCTTCTCAGTGGCCGTGTCCACCCGTCCCGAGCGTCCAGCTACCCCATATTGCGCAGCTGACATTTTAGGGTCCGCTGGACTCCCCGCCCCCGACAATAGTTTGTTGTTGTTTTTTTGGTTGTTGTTTTTTTTGGTTTTTTGGTGGGGGCTCACCCTGCCCTGCACCCAGGGGGTCTCTCCTGGAGGGTTTGGGTGACCATGTGGGGTTCTGGGCGTGTAAGAACATTTTCTCCACTTCTCCCCACCTGTGGTTCTGCAGTCCACAATTCCGCCTCCCCCAAATCCGGCCTCCGAATACCCACAGAGTCATTTGTTCTTCCACCTCTCGGGTAACTGGGACCAAATCTGGTTTGCGATGGGGAGAAATGGGGCCGCCCGGTTGCCGCCGGCAGGGGAGCCCGTGCTCCTTTGATGACAGATCGTCTCTGGGGCAAGGCCCTTCTGGGCTCCCCAGCCTGGGATGTACCTGGGGCACCCCCGTAGGCGACCACAGGGCTCCCGAGGGCGTTGGCAGAGCTCTGCGGTGTGGGGCAGTGGCTCTCTTCTCACAGCCCTGCACCCACGGCCGCTCAGAGATTTCCCGGCGGCGCAGGCCAGCCCCGCCAGTTCCTGCTTGGGCCCTGCAGGTGCCCCGGCTAACGCCAAACAGTTTATCTCCTTGGAAGTTCCGCAGAGAGAGGGCTCAGTGCCGCTGGTCAACCTGGTTTCAGATTTTTGTTCTCTGCGGAAATTGGTCCCGGCTGCTGTAACATTTGGGCTAAACTGGCCAAGGTTCAGTCGGAGAAGCAGAACCTGGTGTGGGGTGGGGTGGGCAGAGTCGAGGGGATGCCAGCCGAGGAGTGAAGCTTGAGCAGGAATCGCAGACTGTGCCCTAGGCTGGTGCAGAAACTCGAATGCGGGTGTCATACCGTTTCGCTTGCCTTGGTCTTGGAGGAGCCAGAGGCTGAAGGGACCTCATGGAATTTTTTCATCCGAAGCACTTTTAAGTGTTTGACAGGTTGAAGAAGGTGCTGCAACCTTATTTGAACTCAAGGACTAAGGCTCCAGGGTAACTCGCCACCTAAGAGAAGCGCAGGGACGGAAAGAGAGAGAGAGAGAGAGAGAGAGAGAGAGAGAGAGAGAGAGAGAGAGAGAGAGAGAGAGAGAGAGAGAGAGAGAGAGGCGAGCAGGATGCCTGTGTACATTCAATCCCCGAATCCCTGTGTGCTCTCTCCAAGCACTGCGGAGCGGTCCCTGAGAGCGGCCAGGTATGTCCCCAAATCTGCAAAACAGGAGGGAACAGGAGGGGAAAAACACCCTCAGCCAATACCAACCTGTCCTTGGCTTTGTCTGAAACTTCCCACACACGTATGGAGATTTATGGACGTGTGTGAATGGGTTCGATTCCAACGCAGACAACAAGTACTATCAAAACAAGGTTATTTTCCAGGGACCTTTCAACAAGTGCTGTTTCTCCTCCCTTCCCCTCGAGGTCACTTGAATTGTGTGCATTCTAGAATCCAACCTAAACAGGAAACATCCCGTGATAAAAGGGACGCTCTCCTGTTTGCTTTAGCTCGGACCCAAGCTCTCCCATGGAAAGAGCTTAACCCTGAGAGGCGCAGTGAGTTAGGTGGCCCTGCAGTATTTCCCGTACCCCAAAGGCGCTGCTTAGGGAGCCCAAAAGGTTAGATCACTGCTTTCCTGGCTGCCCTCGAGGCTGGGGAAAGTGCGAAAGTGCTTGGCACTCATCATCTTTGTGATCACACTCTGGCCTCTGGCCAAGGGTGTTACACTGAATTTGTCAAATAATGGGGTGAAGAAAGCCTTCTAGGAAGTAGAGTCTTGACTGCGGGTATTCCATCTCAGCGACATGATGCGAGGCTCAGACTTAGCTAGAGGCTGTATGTTTCGCGTCATCAAACATTTCTTGGATTGTGTTGCTGCCTGTGTGTGTTTAGCTGCCCATGGATGTGATTTCTGCTCGCGAGCTGCTTGCGCTACTCTAGATCCCAAGGAAGAAGCTAGAAAAAGCCCCTGGGCCTGTACCCCGTGACCCTCGGGGCCAGGGGTGGGGGTAACCATCTGGTCCCAGGAATGAGCCCAGGTTGGGCACCTGCTAGCCGTGTCTCGCCGCTGCTCTCCTTTCTCCCCCTCCCCCAGAATTTGAAGTTTGCTGCCCCTCAATAAGAATCAGCACATTTAAATATGCGAAGGAAATGCCAGAAAGTTGGCAGCTGGCACAGGACAGACCTTCTTAGGTGATTTGCTTCTTCCACAGAACTTCCCGTCCGTCTTCTCTCACAGATAGGCAACATATCTGAGTGTGTGTTTATGCGCCTATGTCAGTACACTTGAGTGTTAAAAATAATCACCCAGAGCCGTGTGTCAATCAGGGTCTGAGTCCTAAGGGGAGCATCATTCAAACCCAGGCTGGTGTGTTGAGAAGTGGTGAGGGGCGAGGGATGATGGCTGGGTCCTAGCCCTGTCCGCGGGCGTGCCCAGCCTGGCTGAGCTGCAGCTAGTGACCAGGAGCTGATAAGAGAAGAGGGTCATGAGGACAGGTGGGAGGGAAGGACTCCGGAGGGTTTGGGTTTGTGAAGCGTATCTGGGGGTGCAGGGTCTGAGGAGTGCCCCCAGAACTAGGGTGAGGACAGCAGCTTTCCGCTGCAGGCAGGATGACCGGGCAGGCTAGACGGCGCAGAAAGCCCTCCTGTTTGCGTGAGTTAGCCACCACGCTAAGGGCCTGCCGCAGTGACAGATGGAGCCATCACTGAGGGCAGGGAGGGGGCAGACAAGCCCTAGAAAAGCCTGGGAGACCCTGCAGAGGAAGCCCCTAGGGAGGGAGGTGGGGCGGTGTACCCCATCTGGAGGGAGCGTGCAGCCTCCGAGAAGGGCACACAGAGGAAAGCGCCGCCTTCCTGCTGGTGTGACTTTACAGCGGTTCCCTCTCATTCCTCCTGCGCCCCGGACACAGCGCCCGTCTGGAATAGGAACTCTCTGGGTGCTGATAAGGAAACACGAGCTGGCTGTTTCAGTTATCTGTCAGGAATTCTTGCTCCAGGAAACCTGAAACAATAAAGGTGTATCTTCGAAGGTTGATAAGTCGGTGTTTTATGAGGCGCTGGCAAGGGAGTTCCAGAGCAGGGCCTCCCTGTACGGGGTTGGGGTGGCGTTATGGGGTGTGGCGCGGGCCCTTGGCCGCCTGCTCAGCGCCCAGGTTCCTTTTGCTGTTTGGAAGAGCAGCGGGGCAAGGCAGCGAGCAAAAGCTGGCTTGGGGGTCTGCCAGGCGGGGACCCCCCTGGGCTAAGGTCTTCCCCTTCTCCTGGGGTGCCAACAACCTGTTGCCTTCTCCGTGTGCCACGCGCGTGGTCTTCCCGGCCTTTCAGCTGCGAGAAACCCAGCCCTGGACTGTGAACCAGCAGAGCACAAGTCAGGCCTCTCAAAGTTCTTCGTGATCTCTTGAGGCTTGCTGAGTGGACAGAGGCTGAGAACAGTACACACCTACACACACGTGCCACACTCATACACGCGCCCGTGGGGACAGAGATCACACACACACACACTCTTACACACACTCATAGACACTGTCACACACACCCCAAACACTCTCACAGACCACGACACTCACACATTCTGAGATGCTCACACACTCATTCATTCTTTCACAGACACACTCGCATACTCACACATACACACTAACAAATTTTCACACTTTCAAACATACTCTCACATAGTCTCACAAGTATTCTCAGACACTCACACTCAGACATATACTAACACATGTTCTGACATACACACACTCTCAGACACTCACACGTAGTCTCATACACTCTCACAGACACTCTGACATACACACACTCTCAGACACTCCCACGTGGTCTCAGACACTCTCATAGACACTCCTGACAGACACACACTCTCAGACACTCACACGTGGTCCAGACACTCTCACAGATACTCTGACATACACACACTCTCAGACACTCACACATGGTCTCATACACTCTCACAGACACTCTGACATACACACACTCTCAGACACTCACACATGGTCTTATACACTCTCACAGACACTCTCATGTACACCACACTCACACGTGGTCTCATACACTCTCACAGACACTCTGACATACACACACTCTCAGACACTCCTCTCAACGCACTCACACATGGTCTCATACACTCTCACAGACACTCTGACATACACACACTCCCTGACACTCACATGTGGTCTCATACACTCTCACAGACACTCTGACATACTCACACGTGGTCTCATACACTCTCACAGACACTCTGACATACACACACTCCCTGACACTCACATGTGGTCTCATACACTCTCACAGACACTCTGACACACCTCCCTCCCACACTCACACACAACCCGGCCACACTCCACACATACCTCCGTCACCACGTGGTCTCACACACCCTCACAGATACTCTGACATACACACTCCCTGACATTCACACGTGGTCTCATACACACTCACAGACACTCTGACATACCCGCTCACACTCTCACGACACTCACATACACTCTCAGACACTCACCGCGTGGTCTCATACACTCTCACAGACACTCTGACATACACACTCTCAGACACTCACACGTGGTCTCATACACTCTCACAGACACTCTGACATACACACACTCCTGACACTCACACGTAGTCTCATACACTCTCACAGACACTCTGACATACTCACCCACGTGGTCTCATACACTCTCACAGACACTCACTCTCATACACTCTCACAGCCTCTACTCACACGTGGTCTCATACACTCTCACAGACACTCTGACATACACACACTCCCCTGACACTCACATGTGGTCTCATACACTCTCACAGACACTCTCACATACACACACTCTCACAGACACCCTCTCTCACTCACAGACACTGTCTCACTCACTCTCACAGACATCCTCTTACACACATGCACAAGCACTCACACATTCTCACACTCTCACCCTCACAGACACACACATACTCACATATGCTACAGATACTCTCTCACACATTCTCACAGACCCTCACACACTCCCTCTCACATGCTCACAGTACTCACACACACACTCTCCACATGCTCTCCAGACACTCCCCACACTCACAGATATCCTCTCACACTCAGACTCTCTGACACACTCTCTCTCTCTGTCACTCACTCACACACACACACACACACACACTCTCTCTCTCTCTCTCACAGACACTCACACATAGGCCGCCCCGAGGCTCCTTTCTGAAAGTGCTCCTCAGAGGCCTCTTTCTGGGGCCCAGCAACCCTCAATCTTGGATTTCAGGGGACTGACCTCCCCGTTCAGGGCATGACGCCCAGCTGGGAGAACAATACTGAATCTGGGTCCGGTGCTATCCATGTGCCCGTTTCTGTCAGGAAGGTCAGAGGTCACCCTTGCCCCTGCGGTGTAGGGTGTGTTGCGGAGGCAGAGGCCGGCCCGACCCGTCTCCCGGAAGCTCCCAGTCTAGACAGGTGCCGCGCGAAGACGGTGTGTGTCCGTGACAACGAGGCCATCAGGCACAAGCTGCTTTAACCTACTTGGCAGCGTGGGGGGGCGGCCGCCAGTCCGACCCAGCCCGGGTGTACTGGTGGGGGCTGGTGCCCCCTGCGGGTGGGGCCTCTCCCTCGGGACAGACTCCCAGGCCTCCGGGGCACTGGACTCGACTCCGGCAGTGCCGCCCCAGCATGGAGCATGGATTTGGTCAGGAAGGGACATGGCCGGTTTTGTTTCTGGGCAAGTGGCGATGTGGGTGCCAGGGCAGGAAGGAGGAGGCCGCGGCTGTGGTTCAGGCTGGTGAAGCTGAACCAGGTCGGGCCAGGAGGAGAGGCCCGAGCTCCGCCAGGCCGCGGCCAAAGGATGTGGGCTGGCGTCCCTGTCAGCGCAGCAGCTGAGGCGCGGACGCCGGCCTCTGGCCGTCTGGAGCAAGTTTCTCACGGCTGATTAAGGAAAATTCTGTCTTCCTCCAAGTCAGAAGGTTGTTTTGATTCTAATGCAGAAGCCCCTCTCTCCTGGAGACCCCCCCCCACCCCACCCAGCAAACAGGGAAGGATAAAGTTCAGGCTTTTAGACCCCGGTGGCTGCGACCCTGAGTGGCAGAGACAGGGTCCTTTCGCTCTCTGAGAGGGGAATGTGCCAAAGGTCACAAGCATTGGCGTGCGCTGGAATTTAGAGCCATTTCCTGCCCAGAAGTGCCCTGGCTGCAGGCGTGTTCCGAATTAAGCTCAGCCCCGTGTGGGAACGGGAGATGGGGGCCAGGGTCCCCCAGACCGTGCTCTGGCTCCCTCGGGCTCCCCCTCACACATCTCCGTGCTGTCTGCCTGGGCCCAGAGCATGTCAGTGCCTCTCGCCTTGGCATTACCTGATGGGTGCCAGCCCGAGACCTGTGGGCCTTTGTCTGAGCCCATGAACCCACCCCAAGTGTCCTCACCCCGAAGATGCCATCCAGGTCTCTAGGACTTGGCCCAGCTGCAGATCCCAGGCGCCAAGAGGTGGGAGTCACTGGGTGCTCCTGTGGCCTTAGGGCCCAGCTGAGGAAGCTCAGGGCGTTTCCTGCAGTGCCAGTTCCTCCGGCCCCCAAAACTGAAGACGACCCATGAAAAAGGAGGAAGAAACGCACACTGGCTGTGGGGATCTGCTGGCGATACCAGGCGAGCGGGCAGTGGCAGCTGCCTCTGACCCTCTGCGGTGTGACCCCGCCTGGCTGTCCGTCCCCATGCATTGCGGGCCCACGGGGATGTCCGGCCTCCCTGCTGTGGTCAGCAGCCTCGTCTGAGTCTGGCTTCACCTCCCAGACTCACATCCGGTCAGAGAAAGCTCGCAGGGCCCTTTCTCCGCGACTTTTCTCTGGTAGATAATCAGCTCCCACTTGCAGGGCCCTTGGCCTGTTAGATGACCGGCTCCCACGTGCAGCCCGGCCGGTATTGCAGATCTGTTCTGTCATCGTTGCTATTAACATCAGTTCTTTGGGTGTGTGTTTGGGGGCCACGTGGCGGGCAGTGCTCAGGGGCTGCTCCTGGCTCGGTGCCTAGGGGTTGTCTCTGGTGGTGCTCAGGATGAGCGGTGCCAGGGCTCCAGCCTGGGTCTCCAGGGGCAAAGCATACGTTCCTGCCCATTGAGCTACGCCACAGACTCTCTTTCCGTTCCACTTTTTTTTTTTTTTGGGGCTGCATACTTGGTAGTGTTTGGGGGGTTACTCCTGCTCTGCACTCAGGAATGACTCTTGGAGGGCTTCGGAGGGCCATATGGGAGTTCTGGATCAATCCAGGGTCAGCCATGTGCAAGGCAAGCGCCCTACCCACTGTCCTAGCTTTCTGGCCTTTGTGTGGCACTGAGAAAGCTCAGCCCAAGTGGCCATGTCCACCCTTGCCGGCCCATCTCCTTGTTGCTCTTCTGGGTGGGATCAGGAGGGTCCCCCAGGCAGAGCTGAATCAAGTCTGTCACAATTGTGCCCATTTCCTCAAAGCTCTTCCTTCCCGGGAGAGAGAGAGGTCAGCGTTCCCACCGGTCAGTGTCCGGTCAGCGTCCTCGTTATTTGTCGCTGCACTGGGAGCCTGTGGCCGCAACTTCCCCAGGAAAGTTCCTCCTGGGCTTATTCACGCCGGCTGCTTCCCTTAACCTCCCCAGAGGCATTTTTTCCTCTCTGGTCAATGGAGGCTGGCGGGAGCCCAAACCCGCCTCCCGCAGCCCTTAAGCTCAGACGCAGCCCATGGGAGATACCTGGGCCTCAATTCTGGGACAGCACCCGCTAGTGGCTAGATGGCGCCGCTCATGCAGGCCTGGGGGGGGGTCTAGGTTTCCAAAAGACTTGGGGGGGTGGGGCAGCGGGGAGGCCGCTGGAGGCGGGTGGGAAGCTGATCTGTTCTGGGGGCAAGGA
The DNA here is from genome assembly GCA_021461705.1 of Cryptotis parvus. Lineage (NCBI taxonomy): Eukaryota > Metazoa > Chordata > Mammalia > Eulipotyphla > Soricidae > Cryptotis > Cryptotis parvus. The sequence continues at coordinate 126,402 of JAJIBD010004153.1, forward strand.
GGATGTGAGGGCTGGCACTGGAGGACCACGGGCAGCACTGGCAGCACTGCCACTGACATGGCAGCTCCATATTCACCAGGCACAGGACACTGGTCAGGGCTGGGGCACACCAGCATGAGGGGCTGTAGGAACAGACCTCAGGAGTTGGAGCCCTGCCCTGACCCGCACCCCAAGTCTCCCGAATGAGCAGCAGGGGCTGGAGAGCCCTTGGAGGTTCTGTACACCCGGAGTCCCTGCGCCAGAGAAGGCGGTCCCCGGAGGGAGCGCGTCTGTGCCTGCTGCTTGCTTGGGGCCAGGCACCGGCTTGAGTTTCTCCAGCTTTCAGTCTGCCCAGCGGGAAGCTGGAAGGAACAGGCAGAGGGGCCCAAGTGGGAAACTGGCCAGAGTGGACTCAGCTCGTAAGTGGCTAGGCCCAAACTCCTCCCAGGCTTCCTGCCCAGAGGCAGGATCTTAACCCTGCTGGGTCACCCCTACACAGCCACCTGCGGGGTGCAGAGGGCAGGGGAGGGATGGGGGGAAGGACAGGGAAGGAGGGGTGGGAAGAGCAGGGGGAGGGGAGGGAAGAGCAGGGGTAGGAGGGGGAGAGTAGGGGGAGGAGGGAAGAGCAGGGGAGGAGGGAAGAGCAGGGGAGGAGGGGCAGGGAAGAGCAGGGGGAGGAGGGAAGAGCAGGGGGAGGAGGGAAGAGCAGGGAGGGGAGGGGGGGCAGGAAGAGCAGGGGAGGAGGGAAGAGCAGGGGGGGAGGGGAGGAAAGAGCAGGGGAGGAGGGAAGAGCAGAGGGGGAGGAGGGGCAGGAAGAGCAGGGGGAGGAGGGAGAGTAGGGGAAGAGGGAAGAGGAGGGGAGGGAAGAGCAGGGGAGGGACAGAAGCAGTCAAGGCTGTGTCTGGGAACTGTCTCGGGACTTCCTGTATGTCCTCCCTGCTGCAGGGACACCGAGGCTGTCTCTAAAGCCAGTGGCCTTTGGGCAGCTCCCTGGCCCTCACAGCTTGGGATTGAAGGGGAGCGGGGGCCTCCCCAGTGGGTCCCTGACTCAAGAGGACAAGAAGTGTGTGACGTGGTGAATCATCTCTGCCACTTCCTGCAGCGGAGCGCTCTGACTCCTCAGTACCCGATCACCAACGACTGCAGCCACAGACCACAGCCCCGCCACGTGCCTGGCCCGTTCCCACCAGCCACGGTCCGCTTCCACCAGCCAGGATCCTGTTCCCACTAGCCACGGCCTATTCCCACCAGCCATGGCTGGCCCCACCAGCCACGGCCCAGCCCACCAGCCACGGCCGGCTCCCCACCAGCCACGGCCCGGTCCCACCAGCCCAGTGCTCCTGAGCCGCCTTATGCCTTACCCAACTTCCAACACCAGCCAGGCTCTGAGCTGCAAGTGGGGGACTAGACCACAGCCTCGGGGCAGAGAAGGATGACACACGGGAGGGGTTCCATGTGGTTCTGTGGAGCTTAGTAGGACTCTAGTTACAGAGTCTAGCCTGACAGCCCGGCTCCCGCTGTAATGCCCCTCTAATGGCAGAGATGAATCATTTCTGGGGCTGGGACCTGCCCCTCCCTTATAAAAAACAAGACAACAAATGATAGAGATTTCCCTTAACTAGCCAGGGGAAAGGTTGGACAAGAAGGAGAGGGAGAGCACACATGTCTGGGTCAGGGTAAGAAGGAGAGTGAGAGCCCACATGCCTGGGTCATGGGTAAGGAGAGGGAGAGCCCACATGCCTGGGTCATGGGTAAGGAGAGGGAGAGCACACATGCCTGGGTCATGGGTAAGGAGAGGGAGAGCCCACATGCCTGGGTCATGGGTGAAGGAGAGGGAGAGCACACATGCCTGGGTCATGGGTAAGGAGAGGGAGAGCCCACATGCCTGGGTCATGGGTAAGGGAGAGGGAGAGCACACATGCCTGGGTCATGGGTAAGAAGGAGAGGGAGAGCACACATGTCTGGGTCATGGGCAAAAAGGAGAGGAGAGCACACATGCCTGGGTCATGGGTAAGGAGAGGAGAGCCCACATGCCTGGGCCATGGGTGGGAGAGAGCACACATGTCTGGGTCATGGGTAAGGAAGGGAGAGCCCACATGCCTGGGTCATGGGTAAGGAGAGGAGAGCACAATGTCTGGTCATGGGCAAAAAGAGGGAAGCCACACATCCTGGTCATGGGTAAGGAGAGGGAGAGCCCATAGCCTGGGCCATGGGTAAGGAGAGGAGCCACATAGCCTGAGCCATGGGTAAGGAGAGGGAGAGCCCAACCTGGGCCTGGTAAAGAGGGAGACATATGCCTGGGCCATGGGTAAGGAGAGTGAGAGCACACATGCCTGAGCCATGGGTAGGAGAGGGAGAGCACACATGCCTAGGCCATGGGTAAGGAGAGGGAGAGCACACATGCCTGAGCATGGGTAAGGAGAGGGAGAGCACACATGCTAGGCATGTAAGGAAGGGAGAGCACACAGCCTGGCCTGGTAAGGAGAGGGAGCACAACTGGCATGGGTAAGAAGGGAGAGCAAAGCCTGGTCATGGGTAGAGAGGAGAGCACACACCTACCTGGTAAAGAACACAATATGGGTAAAGAGAGGAGAGCAACACCATGGGCAAAGGAAGGGAGCCCATGTCTGGGTCATGGGTAAGGAGAGGGAGAGCACACATGCCTGGGTCATGGGAAGGAGAGGGAGAGCACACACCTGTAGACACATCCTCTTGAAACCACCTTAGAACAATGGTAAGAGGGCACACAAAGGAGGCCACACTGGTAAGGAAGGAGGCACATCTGGGTATGGGTAGGAGAGGGAGACCCAAGCCTGGGTCTTAAGGAGAGGACACACATGGCATGGGTAAGAGAGGAGAGCCCACATGCCGGGCATGGGTAAGGAGAGGAGAGCACATAGCCTGGCCATGGGTAAGGAGAGGGAGCCCACATGCCGCCATGGGTAAGGAGAGGGAGAGCACATATGCCTGGGCCATGGGTAAGGAGAGGAGAGCACACATGCCTGGGCCATGGGTAAGGAGAGGGAGAGCACACAGCCAGGCCATGGGTAAGAGGGAGAGCACACATGCCGGAGCCATGGGTAAGGAGAGGGAGAGCACACATGCCTAGGCCATGGGTAAGGAGAGGGAGAGCACACATGCCTGGGCCATGGGTAAGGAGAGGGAGAGCACACATGCCTGGGCCATGGGTAAGGAGAGGGAGAGCACACATGCCTGGGTCATGGGTAAGGAGAGGGAGAGCACACATGCCTAGGCCATGGGTAAGGAGAGGGAGAGCACACATGCCTGGGCCATGGGTAAGAAGGAGAGGGAGAGCACACATGCCTGGGCCATGGGCAAGAAGGAGAGGGAGAGCCCACATGTCTGGGTCATGGGTAAGGAGAGGGAGAGCACACATGCCTGGGTCATGGGTAAGGAGAGGGAGAGCACACATGCCTGGGCCATGGGTAAGGAGAGGGAGAGCACACATGCCTGGAGCCATGGGTAAGGAGAGGGAGAGCACACATGCCTGGGTCATGGGTAAGGAGAGGGAGAGCACACATGCCTGAGCCATGGGTAAGGAGAGTGAGAGCACACATGCCTTGGTCATGGGTTAGGAGAGTGAGAGCACACATGCCTGGGTCATGGGTAAGGAGAGGGGAGAGCACACATGCCTGGTCATGGGTAAGAAGAGGAGGCCCACTGGTAGAAGGGAGCCACATTCTCATTAAGAGGGACCCACACCTGATGGGTAAGGAGAGGAGAGCACACATGCCTGGGTCATGGGTAAGGAGAGGAGAGCACACATGTCTGGGTCATGGGTAAGGAGAGGGAGAGCAACACATGCCTGGGCCATGGGTAAGAAGGAGAGGGGAGCACACATGCCTGGGTCATGGGTAAGGAGAGGGAGAGCCCACATGCCTGGGTCATGGGTAAGAAGGAGAGGGGAGAGCACACATGCCTGGGTCATGGGTAAGGAGAGGGAGAGCACACATGCCTGGGCCATGGGTAAGAAGGAGAGGGAGAGAACACATGTCTGGGTCATGGGTAAGGAGAGGGAGAGCACACATGCCTGGGTCATGGGTAAGGAGAGGGAGAGCACACATGCCTGGGCCATGGGTAAGGAGAGGGAGAACCCACATGCCTGGGTCATGGGTAAGGAGAGGGAGAGCCCACATGCCCCATGTGCAGTGAAAGGAGCAGCCTCTGGACTTGGGGTGGAGGATAATAGCCTTATGGTGTAATGGCATTAAACGAACAGCCAGAAACAAACAGCCCACCCTCCCTGCATCTCCGGTAGCGGCTAGAGGGGACAGAAGCACATTAGTGCTGGGGTGGGAAGCCCGCTGCAATCTTCATCTTCAGCTTTAGCCCATTGTTATTAGTTTGGCTTTGGAGACCACACCCTGCAGTGCTGGGGCTTACCCTGCTCTGCACTCGGGATCACTCCTGCTCTGCTCAGGGGACCACATGGGGTGCTGGGGCTCAAACGTGGTTGGGTCAGCTGCATGCGAGGGAAATGTTCTCCCACTGTGCTGCTGGTACATGGGGTTTCCCAGGCTCCGTGGGCTGCCATCAGCAGGCTCTTGGCGGCTCATTTATCTGTAAAGTCACGTGACCCAGGCCTTAGGCAGGTGGAGGAGCCCCCGGGAGCAGTCAGGGTGCCCGGGCTCTTCCTCTGGTGGATTGGGGGCTGTCCTGTCATTCTCGGGTTCACACGAGAAGGCAGCTCTAGGGTGCTCCAGGTGATCACAGACCTGCGTTCCGTGCCCTCGACGGGGAGCCAGGAAGAACGTTCTAATCCTGATATTGCAACACCCCCAACCTCGGGCTCACCTAGTTTGATTCCCAGTCGATGGAGCCTTTTCTGGGCCAGGGAGCTTGTGCACTAGGAAGAAACACAGTAGGCCAAGTCCGACGCGGCACGCCTCGCCTGGCCGTGGGCGCAGCTGTCTCGAGAAGCCGAGCAGAGGGAGGAGCATGCCTGGCACGGCGAGAAGGTTCGGACGCCTGGGCAGTGCCTTTTTCTCCTCGGGGACCACGGAGGCGCCCTGTTTATGGCTGGCTGACTCAGTGCAGGGAGCTGGGCCCGTGGACTCCAGAGCCGCACGCTGGGATGTCGGAGACGGGGGGACATGTGCCAAGTGTGGGCGAGCCCTGGGTGGCCAGCAGGCCCCGGTGGTGCCTAAGCAGGTGCAGAGGCCGGGCTGCCCATGAGTGAAGGACTGTGGGACAGGGTGAGCCGACAAAGCACTGCAGGGACACACCGGAAGTGTCGGGGACGAGTGGCAGGTGTGTAAGGCATCAGGGCTCAATCCCAGTCTGGAGGAAGCACAAACTACACAGACCCTGGGGGGCAGGAGGGGCCGGGCAGTGGCTCAGGAAGCCAGAGTGGGCCTGAGGCCAGGCTGGGTGGATGCCAGGGCACAGGGTCTCGGCCCCCCCTAGTTCGGCCAGGGAGTCCATGAATTCCTGAAGGTTTAGAGTCACTGGGGGCTATAGGGGGCGCTGCTGAGCAGGGGGCAAGCCTGGGGCAGGGCCCCGGGGGCTCTCAAGGTGCCGACCTCAGTCCCTGACGGCTTCTGGGGTTTGGTCTGAGCTCCAGTCTGGGAGTTGGGGGGCTTCTGCTGGGTCTGTCAGCGACACCCTGGGCTCACGCTAGGGTCAGGGATGGCACGTGGCCATTGGCCCCTGTGGGAGCTGAGACCCTTAAGAGCTGGTGCACCCCACACTGAAGGCTGCTCTAGATTGTTTCTCAACCTTTGTCTTAACCTGACTCCCTCCCAACCTTCTTTCCTCCTAAGCCCCCAACGCCCTACAAGTTGGTCCCCAGATCTCGCACGGCCCCTCATTTGCAGGTTTTCACCGGCCCCTCTAGAATGCCCCCGGGGTCCACAGGGTCCATAGGATCCTAACTGAGAGGACCAAGAGGACTTCCTTGCTGACACTGACCCGGGCTCACGCAAGACTGTCAGTGAATCGGCATGCGGGCACTGCAGATGGTGCCGGAGGCAGGGCTCCACTCCCCTCGCACGTGCACGCTGCACAGGACCGCTGATCCCCGAGTGCGGAGCCAGGAGTAAGCCCCGAGCACCGCTGGCTGCGGCTCTAAAACCCAAGACAAAGGAAACGTGGAGCCAAGAAGGTAGGACCGAAGGCTGGAGGTCGGGGGTGCTGGTCTCTCTGCCGCCCACCCTGCATGAACCCTGGCACCCCCGGGCTCCGCTGGGGTCCCTCCTGAGCGCTTCTGGGTGTGTGTGGGGGCGTACATCAAGGGGTGCAGAGCAGTTCTGGGTCCGCCTTTCCTCCCAAATGAAGAATAGCAAATAGGAGGGATGGCAAAAAAACAGCTGTCAGTGCTTGGTGCTGGCCTCCTGGCACGTGAAGAGGCATTTCCCGTCCTCTGAGAGCGTGTGTGGGGTTGGGGAGCCGCCAGGCCTCCCCGTTACTGTGTTTAGGAAACAGTCCAGGTTCCACAGCAGCAGGTTCCACTCTTATCTCTGCGAGACAAAGAGCAGCAATGAAGGGTTTGAAACACAAACATTGTTTCCTCATCTCCCTGGGGCCAGATGTTTTCTCGTCCAGGATAAAGCCCGCATTGTGAGCGAGGAGAGAAGGGCGGGAACAGAAATCAAAAGACCTTTGATCGGTGCCTGTCAGAAAGGGGCAGAGCCTGTGGTGCGGTGAGGGGCATCTGGCATCCAGGTGCTGGGGGCGGCAGCGCTCCGAGAGCCTGTCGGGCAGCTTGGACCTGGCAGGGGCTGAGGGCGCCCAGGCGGTTACTAGACCAGACCCTTCAGGGCCCAGGTGCTTCCTCTTTTCTTTGTGGTTGCTGCAGTGACCAGGGGTCACGCACGGGCTTGGTTGTGGCCCCGTAGGGTGGCACCCCGTCTGTTATAAGACACACAGTCTGGTTGCACGTGCTTGCGAGGGTCGCCGCGGTGGACACGTGTGCTCGCCAGCTCACACTTCCTGGCGCAGTGCCCGCACACCATTCTGTGATCACTCTCTCTGTGGTGCCCAGACACCTGGACGTGGCACGGCCCCAGGTGCCAGGGCTCACAGCTAACAGCCGCCTGGATGGCATTCAGCGGGTGTTGGCACGCGGCGCCCCAGTCTGCATGAAGGGCCCTTTAGCCCTGCACACCCTCCATTTTTCCTGTCATCCATGATCAAAGTCAGAATTGTTTTCTGTAGAATATCTGTTCCCCCAGATATTTTCCTTTTGGATCACACCCAGCAATGCTCAGGAGTTACCCAGGCTCTGCAGTCAGGAATTACTCCCTGGCGGTGCTCCAGGGACCATATCGGACAGCGAGGATTGAACCCAGGTCAGCTGCGTGCAAGGCAAATGCCCTACCTGCTCTGCTATCACTCCGCCGCTCCCCTCCCCCAAATATCTTGTGGCAGAATGGTTCAGACTGCAAAGTTTATAGACCTGCATTCATTCCCAACTGAGAAATGAAAACGGGGCCACACAGAGCTGAGCGGGATGGGTGCTTTGTGCAGGGGGCCTGGGGTCCATCCCGATCTCATGGGACCCCCCAAGCATTGCCATGAGCGACCCCCTGAGCACAGAGCCAGAGCGACCCACCTGAGCCTCAGTGGTGTGGCTCAGAATCCGACATCCAGGAAAAGATACTAACCGCTGGTGTGTTGGCACGAGGCGTGCCCTCAGTTTGCATGAGGGGTGAGAGTGGGGGGGGGACGGTTCTGGACTTAGGTGGGGGACAGGGGTGGTCATGCACTGGCCTTGCATGTGCTGCGAAGCTGAATTCAGTCCCCAGCTCTGCTGGTCCTCCGGTCACTGCTGGGAACCATGGTGGCCCGGTGGACCCGAAACCCATCCGACCTGCATGTCTGCTTTGAGCACCCCCGCCTTGGCTCCCGGGGGCCCTGAGCTGTGCCACAGGAGCCTCCCTCACGTAAAAGCAACTATGAAACCGCCTCGGGTGCTCACCCCATTTGGCCCGTCTCTTGTCCCCCGCGCTCTAAGGAAGGTCTCTCTCTGCTCAGCATCCTCCATGCACTGGTCCCCAAAACCTAACACTGTCTCTCGCGCACAGTGTATGTCCACTTGGCATCTGAGGACGACTGAATGGGCATTCAGGGTCCCACCTTTAGGATGGCACACGCACAGGAGCTGTGCGACTCACATGCTGATTCTCCCGGGGCAGTTTCTATTTGGTTTTGGCTTTTTTTTGGCGGGGGGTTGCACCCAGCGATGCACAGGGGTTGCTCCTGGCTCTGCACTTAGGAGTCACTCCTAGATGTGCTCAGGAGACCTTATGGAATGCTGGGAATCGAACCTGGGTCGCCACATGCAAGGCAAACACCCAGCACCCCGTACTATCGCTCCAGCCCCTTAGAGCACTTTCATTACCAGGACAAACAAGATTTCTTTCAGGATGGTGCTTCCCGCACGGCAGAGCCTGGCAAGCTACCCGTGTCGTATTTGATATGCCAGATACCAGTAACAATTATAGACCTCATTCCCATGACCTGATGGAATGGTTTGAGGCTCTTTATGTTCCTGGAGCAAGCAGGTTCCCTTAGGCTCTACTAGCATGAGACAGGTCATATGGAGATGTTACTGGTGCCCGCTCGAGCAAATCGATGATGAACGGGAAGACAGTGATACAGTGAGATGAACACAAGGCCCCGGCGCCCTGGGAGAGCCATTGTCCTGTCAGAACTGGGAATGACGGAATTGAGTCTTGAGAACAGGTCTGAGTGAGGCGAGGACCATGGCTGCCATGACCAAAGGACCCAGATGTACCCCAGAGAAGGGACACCAGTGGCCAACAGGCAAAGACACTCCAGGGTCTTGGACATCGGAAACCGAACATCAGTGAAAGCTCTGCCTCGCCCACTGGGGTGGCGGCTGTGAGCACAGGGAGAAGAGTGAAGCAGTTGGGACCTCGTGGCATTGCTGCCGCAGCGCATTAGAATGACCGAGCTACTGTAGAGAAACACTTTGGTGGTGCCCAGGACAGCGATACAGAGAATTACCGTAGGACTCAGGTGCAGCCTCCAAATGATAGAAGTCAGGGCGTCAGCAACGTGTGTGGGGAGCTGTGAGCCTTCTGTGCTCAGTCAGCGAAGAGCGACAGAAAGGAAGTGAGCCGCCTGTCAGCCAGGGATGCGGAGCCGTGGGTGGCAGGCGTCACCTGCCAACGCAAGACAGTCCTGCAGCACGCCGCAGTGTGGAAATCCCTGGGAGCCTCGCAGAAATCACCCAGCTGGGAGAAGCCACACACAGAGGGACGGAGATTGTCGAGGTCACCTGTCAGAAGCTCCTCCGTAGGGTGAGACTCAGAGACAGAAGCGGACTGGGGGGGATTGAAGAGAAGGAGAACGGAGGGTTCTTGCTCAGTGGAGACCAAAACGTTCCGGAGGGCCTGACTTGTGCAGGGGTGGGCCCTTGTTTTGTACGTGGGTTTGGGCCCCAGTCGCACGTAAGGTTCCGGAGCCTCACCAGACCGTTCCCTGAGCACGCCTGACTGTGGCTCAAGAAACAAAATGAAAGTTCTAGAAATAGGCATAGGTGGTGGCCACACAGCATTTGTGCATGTAATCAGTGAATGCCACTGAAGGATGCTTAGAGTTAGTTCTATGCGGCCACTTTCGTAGGGGCTGAGGGAGGTCCACTGAAGGATGCTTAGAATTAGCTCTATGCGGCCACTTTCGTAGGGGCTGAGGGAGGTCCACCGAAGGATGCTTAGAATTAGTTCTATGCGGCTACTTTCCTAGGGCCTGAGGGAGGTCCACTGAAGGATGCTTAGAGTTAGTTCCTATGCGGCCACTTCGTAGAGGGGCTGAGGGGAGGTCCCCGGCAGGCCCAGGAGTCATGCCCCGTGCCACTCATCCTGCCAGGCCAGGCGGGTGGGTTAGCGGCAGTGCCCAGCTATGAGAAGCAGCTGGGACCACCACGGCCACCATGTGGTGCTGGGGATCACACTCGGGGCTCCAAGCCGAATGTGAACCACAGCTGTGCGAACTGTTTCCCTGACTTTCTCACTGTTTGGGAAAAGTTTTAGTGGGGCAGGCAGAGAGGGTACGGTAGAGAGGGAGGGAATTGCCTTTCGTGTGGCTGACCCCAGTTAGATCCCTAGCACCACATAGGGTCTCCTGAGCCCTGCCAGGAGTCACCCCGAGCACTACCAAGGGTGACTCCCCAGCAAAGAAAGAAAGCTTTTCTGTTTATTTGTCTTGATTTGGTTTGACCTTGGGGTCGATCAGGTGGTGCTCAGGGCATACTGAGGAACCCTGGGTGGTGTGCCAAGGATTGATCTGGAGTTAGCCACACACGAGGCCCAGCCCTTTGCCGTCTCTAGGGCCTGGATGGACCAGGGAGTTTTATTAGGAGTTAGTTTAGGATTTGGGTTCAAACTGGTGATACTTAGGGCTTCCTTCTGGATCTGTGCTTAAGGATCACTCCGATAGTGCTCAGGGTACTCTGTGGGGATGCAGGGGATCAATTCCCAGTTGACAGTGTGCAAGGTAAGCAGCCACCCACTGTGCTCTCTGGTCTGACAGTGTCCCAGATTCTGGAGTCTACCAAAATTCCTTCCTGAGAGTCTTTGTATGACAAAGGGGAAGGATTGGACCCCTCTGATATTTGCACAATGAATAAATCAAGGCACAGACCAAATATGGGGGAGGGGGTGCTGGGGGGGGCAATGGGGGCTGAGTCACATGATTTTCAAGGAGCCCAGCCCTGGTTTCCAGAATGGCCCAGCCCTTCAGGGAGTGCATGATAATACCGCTTGGGGTTCGTGGTTTTCTTCACAAAATTCGCAAGCGTTTTTTTTTTAGGTGCTGGTATGTGACCTTTCCTGGGGCAACGGAACTTTATTCTCAGGAACGGTATAAAGTGAAGTTCTGTGAAATGAATTCCATCTTACACGCTCAGGGGCTTTCTCTGTGAGCTCTCACTCATGCATCCACTTAGGATTACACCCAGCCCGGCCATCCTAAGTGGGCTTTCCTGAACTCTGGAGGGTGCCCCTGGACCTGTGGTTTCCCAGGTGGCGACCTGGCGACCTCACAAGGAACATGCCAGGTCAGGTGTTGAGGGATCAGGGGTTGAGTCCCCAAAGCTGCCTCTTTACTCTTTGTCTCTTTCATTCGTACCAGTCTTCTCCTGGGTGTCCACATACAGTTAGTTCTGAACCTGAAAAGCACAAACTCGGTTTGTACAAAAGAAGCAAAGCCAGAGGGCCAGAGAGACGGCGCAATGGAGAGCGCTGGCCGGCATGCAGCTCGCCCCAGTTATACCACACTTGATCAAAGCCGAAAGGCCGAGCAGCCATAGCTGACCCCAGCTATATCCCAGCACCTCATTTGATCCTCACCCAAGCACCACCAGGAGTGAGCAGAGCCATGAGTAAGCCCTGAGTACTGCGGGGTGTGACCCCAAAACCAAACCACCAAAGAAAATGAGTCCTTTTTTTCTCTGAAAATCAATAAACTTGAAATTCTCTCAAAGTGCCCTTAAAGTGAAAATGTCTGAAGGGCTTTGTGGAAAGACACCTATGCCCCAGTTAACAGAAATCCTCAAGATACAATCGGTGGCTGCCCCGCAGCTAGGCTCAGGAACTCCCGCCCCACCCGCCCCGGGGCTCAAGTCACTCCTGAGCCTAAGGTACCAAACCACAGAGCCGCCGAGAGCCTGAGGGCTGGCCAGTCCAGCGCCTGCGAGGTGCCGGGGCTGTCTTAGGCTCCCCCTCAGAGGCCTCTGAGGCCTCGTGTCGCCGCCCATGACCCTCGAATTGTAGAAACGCTGATGACCTCGCCCAAATCGCCCATGACCTCGAATTGTAGAAACGCTGGTGGTTTTATTAAATAGCCGTTGGCCCTGGGCTGGCCCGAGCAGCGGGGAGCTGCCAGGTGGAAACCTCTTCCAACCTGAAGCCGCCTCACTGCCCAGTGTCGGGGGGGTGGAGTGGACTTGGGGGGCAGCCGTCTGGCAAGCCCCTGCCCACTTGCTCCTCAGGTCTAGGGGCCCGCTTGCTGGGCTAGGGGGAGATTGCCACATGCTGGCATCGTGAGTGTTTGCTTCTCGTTTCCATGGAAACCCCCTTTATCTGACTTCACGCCACAGAGCACTTCATGTCATTTCCGGTTAGGAGCCCGCCCCTGACCCTGTGCGCCAGGCCCGGTGTGTGCTTGAGTCTTCCACCGACATCACACTGTGCCAGGTGCAGAGAAAGACCCGGGTCCTCTAGCCAAGGGCAGCTGGAAGGTTCTGGAGAGGAGGAGAAAGAGGCAGCGTGAATGGGCAAGGAGGTTCCACAGGCCCGCCCAGGCTGAGGGCAGGCGTCTGTGCTCACGCGTGGAAATGCTGGTGTGGGGAGATGGAGACCGTCGCTCTGGGGCCGTGGCTGAGGCGGGTGTAAGAGAGAGACGCTGTCCCGGTGTGCGGCCGCCCTGTGAGCTCAAGGGTTGCGCCATCACCAGCAGCGTCTCCGTCTCTGTTCTGGGGAGAACCCACTGCTCTCCTGGGGTATTTCTCTCCGCGTGACGTGTTCTTCTCTGCCTTGAATCGCCTCTCTCTTAACAAAAACCACATCTCTCAGTTCGATGGTAACGCTCAGAACTCGAAGGCGGCGCTTACCTAAATGAATGGCCAGGTTCTCAGCTCCAGTCACGGGGGACTTTGTTTATAAACTCGAGTTGATGGAAAACCCCTCCTGGGCACTTCTGCCCGCAGCCTGAGTGGGAGGCTCTGCTGTCCCGCTGCCCTGTCAGCCCGGGCACGTCTTGGTAGTGCCCTTTGCTACACTGGAGGTAGAGACCTTTAACTCTGCCTTCCCAGGGCTGGAGCATTAGTCCAGCGGGGAGGCGTTTGCCTTGCACACAGCCAACTCGAGTTCCATCCCGGCATCCCATATGGTCCCCCAAGCACCACCAGGAGTAATCCCTGAGTGCAGAGCCAGGAGGAACGCCCGAGCATTGCTGGGTGTGACCCAAAAAGCAACAAAAAGTACCCTTCGCTGCAGGGATCTGGATATCTGGGTCTGTGGCTCTCTGGCGCACTGCACAGAGGCGTCTTCACCTTGGCATCAGCCAGGGCTGGGAGGAAGCAAGGAGACCCCCCAGACAGGCTGCTCCGGCATTATGTGACTGTCAGAGGCGCAGTGCTGCTGGGACTTAGTTGGTGCCGGAGAGCATCGGCGCACCCCAGTGGAGCTCAGGCCTCCAGGGACACCAGGGGGCTAGGCTGAGACCCAGCAAGAACGCCAGTGATGCTCACACCACTGGGACCCCTCCTCAGCTCTCAACGTTCAGATTTTTCAAAATTAGGCCCCAGTGGGCATCGACTAGGGCATGAATCCACGGTTCTCACCCCCTTCTTGCCCCGTTTGGTTGGGATAAACCAGGGGCCAAAGCTCTTCAGCGTGGTCGCTCCCACATGCCTGCCCTTGGTGCCCAGGTTCCAGCAAGCTGCTGCTGGGGTTGTGTTCTGCTCATGCCGCGGCTCCTGGGCTCAAACCCGGCTTCTACGCATGCTGGCAACTCCTGGGCTCAAACCTGGCTTCTGTGCATGCGGGATGCTCCTGGGCTCAAACCCAGCTCTGAAGCTCCTGGGATGAAGCCTAGCTTCTGTGCCTGCAGGAAGCTCCCTGGGATCAAGCTTGGCCTCACCGAAAGGCAGGACTTTTTTTTTTTTTTTTGCTTTTGGGGGTCACACCTGGCAATGCTCAGGGGGTTACTTCTGGCTTTGCACTCAGGAATTACTCGTGGTGGTGCTTGGGGGGACCATACATGGGATGCCGGGGATAAATGACTTACTCACCTGTCCTTTGGTTTGGCTACACCCAGCAATGCTTGCTGGAACCCGGGCTGGGCTGCCCCCAGTACTGTGCTCAAAGTTTGCTCCTAGGGTGTTGAGGACCATGCGGTGCGGGGTCTCAAGCTCAGGCCCCCTACATGCAAAGCTTGCACACAGCCCACTGATCCATCTTTCTGGCCCCCTGACAAGAGCTTTTTAGCTACTGAGCCCACCCCCAGCACTGCCCCCAGCCAGCTACAGGGGTTGCTCCTGGCTCTGCACTCCTGGCATTCTCAAGGGGCCATATGGGATGCTGGGGGTTGAACCTGGGTCTGTTGCATGCATGTAACCCTGGCTACCCCCAAGGAGGATTTTGGTTTATTTTACTGCCTCGTGCCTATCCCCCAAAGCCCTGCACAGACTCTGGCCATGAGCATTGAAGCTGCCGGTCCCCAAACAAATATACAAGAAACACAGCAGAAGGTGAGGTGACTGGCGTCTTGTATATCAGCTTCTTCCTGGAGTGCATTTCCGAGACTCTCCAAGGATTATCTAAGAGAAGTGCACAAGGATGTTTGCTGTAAATATAATTATTTCCTGGGGTGCTCAATCAATTCAGGTGAAGTCCATTAGAACGTGAAGGTTGGTCGGTGTTGATTCTGCACGTCAAGTTTCTCGTGTTAAGAGCCGTGTTAGGCCTTGTCAGGTCCTCTCTCCGGGGCTATTCTCACGAAATTTCTAAGTACCATGCATTGAATTGTGTTGCCCCAAGCAGACGTGTTGCTGGTCCCAGCTAGCCTGGATTCCTGTTATCTGGAATCCGAGGTTGTTATCTGGAAGCCCCCCATCCCCCAAACCCCAAGTGGATCACAAGCCTCTTCTCTATATCTGCAGATATACAGAGATACACAGAAGGACTGTCTGTTTTGGTTGCTGTGGGGAGAAGGCCTGAGGGAAGCTGCTCCTGCAGTGGCCTATTGACTGGGTTGGCTGGGGCCAAAGAATAAACCTCTCAAAAAGTGGCTCTGCTGATTGGCTCTCTGGACTGTCATTCAGAGTTCTGTTGCTTTAGGAGGGACAAGGTTATCAAAAGTGGTTTTGCTGATTGGTTTGCTGGCTATCACTCAGAGTTCTGTTGCCTTAGGAGGGACAAGGCCATCTTAATGGCAAAGAATCTGTAGGCAACTACAAATTTGTTTCAGAGACTCCATCGGTGCAGAGGAAACTGTTGTTGCCCCTACTCTAGACCTAAAAGTGGGAATTGCCGCTGTTGGTAAATGCCCCATCCTCATCCTTGGAGGCTGGAAACCTGGGCCGGGAGTGTGTCTTCGTCAGGTTGCTCCTGGCTAGGGTCTGCCGCCTGCCTTGGTCTTGGAGGAGCGGACCAAGGGGCTACTGAAAAGGAAGGGCTGAAAGATCAAGCTGGGAGCTGTCCTCGGTCCAGAGCAGTTAGCACCGAGCTGGCAGGCAGCAGAACAAACCTGAACCCTGAAGGCAAAGGAGGCTCCGAGTAGCCCTAAGAGGCACAGGGGTCCCTAGGGGCTGGTGGGAGGGTGCGTTTATTCACTCACAGCGTTCACTCCAGCGCCACTGGCGTAAAGGAGACAGGACCTGGAGCAGAGACTGACACAAGTCCAGGGTGATTGAAGCTGGCCAGACACGTGTCCGAGACCAGGATTTGCCCCGGATTATCAGCACTGTCTAGCGTGGAGCCGGTGTGTCCCTGTGAAGGGGGTGTGGGGCCTCGGGGCAGGCCTGGGAAGCCCCCTAAGGAGATGGACCCCGTTCAGACCGGTCTCTGCAAGGGAAGAAGTCACGGGGCTGCACAAGGGGCTCCCTCCTTGAGAAGGAGCAAACAGCGCCCTTGACTTCACCCCCAAACCACAGCTCTGTAAGCGTATCTGTAGGTGGGGAGACTGTTCGCCGTCGCCCTGAAGGTGTTCCTGGATGGGCCAGGTGTGTACATGGGACAAAGCGGGTTCTTGTGTGAGCTGAACCACAGCGCGCTCAGGGCCTTCAGTCCTGCTCTCCTGGCATTGTGGCGGCTCCCAGACACCTGTCGAGTAGGCACGTGTGTGGGTGAGGTGGGTGAGACTGTGAGGGCACATTCTCATATGTGGGTAAGACTGTGCCTGTACGTCCTCATGTACAGGTGAGGCGGGTGAGATTGTACAGGTGAGGCAAGTGAGATTGTGCCTGTACATCCTCATGTACAGGTGAGGCGGGTGAGATTGTGCCTCTTCGTCCTCGTGTACAGGTGAGGCAGGTGAGACTGTGGGCATGTCCTCGTATGCAGGGGAGACCGTGTGGGCACATCCTTGTGTGCAGGTGAGGCAGGTGAGACTGTGCATGTACATCCTCGTGTACAGGTGAGGTGGGTGAGATTGCAGGCATGTTCTCATGTGCGGGTGAGACTGTGTGGGCATGTCTTCATGTGCAGGTGAGGCAGGTGAGATCGTGCCTGTACATCCTCGTGTACAGGTGAGGCGGCTGAGACTGCCGACATGTCCTTGTGTGCGAGTGAGACTGTGTGGGCACATCCTTATGTGCAGTGAGGTGGGGCGAGAGTGTGCCGGCATATCCCCCTGTGAGGCGAGGCAGGGGCAGGCTGTGAGCTGGGGTGAGGTTGCGCTGGCCCTAGAGACCAGTACCTTTATGCGTCATTGCAAACATGAGAAACGTGACTGAATTCTGTGCTTTCACAGGCGCAGCTGCTGTGTGGATGAAATCTCGGTTGATTTGCTTGTGTAGTTTGCTTCTGAGGCCACACCCAGCTGTGCTCAGGGCTTGCTCCAGGCTCTGTGTTCAGGGGTCACTTGTGGTAAGTCTTTGAGGACCACATGGTTTGTGGGGGGCTTGAACCCACGTGAGTACCCTCACTGGACTCTCTCCAGCGTCCCTATTATCTCATAAAATAACATGACATAGGGACAGTCAGCCTTGCACACGGACAGCCTGGGTTTGATCCCTGGGACCCCATATGGTCCCCCAGTCCCTACCAGGGGTGATCCCTGACACAGCCAGGTATGCGCCCCCAACAAACACCCCCGGCCAGGTGTCAGGGGTCAGTCGGTCGGCCAGGTGTCGGGTCAGTCGTGTGTGCAGAGGGAGGCGGGCTCTGAGCTCTCCCAACCCTCTAGCCTCTGGGTCCCCTTCTCTGGCCAGCAGTGTGGGCTCGGTGCCTGGGCGCTGAGTTTGTCACCCCTGTCCGTGCCAGGTGACGTTCAGGGGAACCAGGCTTTGGAGCCCCGTCTCAGATACTTACTGAGTTTCGGGGCAGCCCTTTTAGCAAATTCCCCTAAAAAAAAACCTTTGTGTGTGTCACAAGAGTCTGAGCTTATCTCAGACGCAGGCCAGCAGCGAGCCATAATCTTTCTCATCTGAGAGATGGGCCGCTCGCTCTGCTCCAGCCTCAGGGCGGGTTCGAGCACGTGGGGAGCAGAGGGGGCACCCCACATCCTGGGGGCAGACCAGGCCTCTCTGGAGGCAGAAGTGTGGGCATCTCTGGGCCCCTCCTCCTGCGACTGTCCCTGGGTTTCAGGCAGAGCAAAGGGAGACCTGGTGGATGGGGAATGGGGCGTGGACAGGAGGGCGGGGGCTCTGTGAAGGCCCCCTCTGACAGCCTGTGCTGTCCTGTGCTCGCGGTCCCTGGGGAGGGGGATCGGGTGTAGAGGCACAGTCGGATGTAGTTACACCCCTCTCGGCATTACACAGTCTGTAGCTACACCCTCCAGACATTACACAGTCTGTAGCTACACCACTCTAGGCATTACACATTCTGTAGCTACACCCCTCTAGGCATTACATAGTCTGTAGCTACACCTCTAGGCATTACACAGTCTGTAGCTACACCCCTCTAGGCATTACACAGTCTGTAGCTACACCCTCTAAGCATTACAGTCTGTAGCTACACCCCTCTAGGCATTACACAGTCTATAGCTACACCCTCCTAAGCATCACAGTCTGTAGCTACACCCTCTAGGCATTACACAGTCTGTAGCCACACCCCTCTAGGCATTACCACAGTCTGTAGCTACACCACTCTAGGCATTACACATTCTGTAGCTACACCCCTCTAGGCATTACATAGTCTGTAGCTACACCCTCTTGGCATTACACAGCAGTAGCTACACCCTCTAGGTATTACACAGTCTGTAGCTATACCCCTCTAGGCATTACACAGTTTGTAGCTACACCCCTCTAGGCATGACACAGTCTGTAGCTACACCCTCTAGACATTACACAGTCTGTAGCTACACCCTCTTGGCATTACACAGTCTGTAGTTACACCCCTCTTGGCATCCTGGCTCCCGCTGAGCTGGGTCTGTGTCATCCCACTAGGAGTTGGGGTGTCTGTGCTGCTCCCTCCTGGGAACCTTTCCACTCACCCCACTGAGATGCTGCCAATGTGCTTGGGGTCTCCATTGCCCCCCACTGTGCTTCCCCACCCAGTGCCTGCAGTGTGGGAGCTGCCCTGGCTGCAGAAGCCTGGCCGGCCCCGCCCCCACCTGCTCCCACCGGCTTCTCTTCCCCAAGGTCACATTCATGCATCTGCGAGCTTCTGTGGTGGGAAGGGAGTGTGTTGTGTGTGTGTGTGTGTGTGTGTGTGTGTGTATGCGCACCCTGCGGGAGGGTGCTCCCCCTTAAATGCAAGGCTATTGAGGGCAGCTGTTGTCACTGTGGGTGACTCTTGACCCTCCTGCCCAGTTGGCGTCTGTTCCGCCGGCCCTGCTGCCCTGGGTTCAGTTTCTGCAGCCCTCCAGCCCGGAGCTGCAGAGTGCTTACCCCGAGGAAGCTGCCCAGGAAGAGACATTTTCTGTGTAAACTGATAGACATCTTCAGGGGGCGCGGACACTTGTTCTGTTTTGTTGCTCTGACAGCGCAGGTTCAGAACCGGCCCTTGGTGTTCGGATCCTGCCAAAAAGGGAAGTGACTGCTTATGCAGAGAAGGGGGTAGCCGCCAGCAGGGGGCAGGCACCGCAGGCAAGCCCCTGCCACTTCCTGGATACTCTGAGACTCCTCAAGTTAATATGCTCAAGGGGATGTTGATGTAAAGATAACATTTAAGTCAGATGTGGCACCCTCTGGTATAATATATGTTGGAGGCTCCCTAACATATATATTGTATGTGCTTTATATAGGACATATGTATCTAGCTATTGAAGGGTTCCCCCCCCACCTCTTTCTGATCAGAACTGACCGGCCCCTTGTCCACTGTGTGGCTGCACTGAACTAGCACCCACTGTGCGTTGGCTTGGGAAAGCGGTTTTTCAACCTTCCCTGGACACTTGGTTCAATTCTCTTTAACCCATCACAGACCTGAAGAATAACTGAAATCACTTTCCGGTGTTTAGCTGAATTGTTCACTCCAGGAGCAGTTTTACTATATGCATTTTCATTGCGCACAATTCAGACACATTTCGGTGAGAGCAGGATGATATTCCAGAGAATGGTTTCAGGGTTGGTTGTGGAGTCGATGTCTCTCAGAGGTATGGTTTGAGACCTGCTCTGGTGAGAAAGGCCTTGTCGTGACCCTCTCTCTGTGAGAAAGGCCTTCTGCGTGAACTCTCTCGCTCTGTGAGAAAGGCCTTGTGTGTGACCTCTCTGTGAGAAAGGCCTTGTGTGTGACCTCTCTCGCTCTGGTGAGAAAGGCCTTGTGTGTGACCTCTCTCTGTGAGAAAGGCCTTGTGTGTGACCCTCTCTCGCTCTGGGTGAGAAAGGCCTTGTGTGTGACCCTCTCTCGCTCTGGTGAGAAAGGCCTTGTGTGTGACCTCTCTCTTGTGAGAAAGGCCTTGTGTGTGACCTCTCTCTGTGAGAAAGGCCTTGTGTGTGACCTCTCTCGCTCTGGTGAGAAAGGCCTTGTGTGTGACCTCTCTCGCTCTGGGTGAGAAAGGCCTTGTGTGTGACCTCTCTCTGTGAGAAAGGCCTTGTGTGTGACCTCTCTCTCTGTGAGAAAGGCCTTGTGTGTGACCTCTCTCTGTGAGAAAGGCCTTGTGTGTGACCTCTCTCTGTGAGAAAGGCCTTGTGTGTGATCTCTCTCTGTGAGAAAGGCCTTGTGTGTGACCTCTCTCTGTGAGAAAGGCCTTTGTGTGTGACCTCTCTCTCTGTGAGAAAGGCATTATGTGTGACCTCTCTCTGTGAGAAAGGCCCTTGTGTGTGACCTCTCTGTGAGAAAGGCCTTGTATGTGACCTCTCTCTTTGAGAAAGGCCTTGTCTGTGACCTCTCTCGCTCTGGTGAGAAAGGCCTTGTGTGTGACCTCTCTCGCTCTGTGAGAAAGGCCTTGTGTGTGACTTCTCTCTGTGAGAAAGGCCTTGTGTGTGACCTCTCTCGCTCCTGTGAGAAAGTCCTTGTGCATGACCTCTCTCTGTGAGAAAGGCCTTGTGTGTGACCTCTCTTGCTCTGGTGAGAAAGGCCTTGTGTGTGACCTCTCTCGCTCTGGGTGAGAAAGGCCTTGTGTGTGACCCTCTCTCTGTGAGAAAGTCCTTGTGTGTGACCCTCTCTCTCTGTGAGAAAGGCCTTGTGCGTGACCTCTCTCGCTCTGGTGAGAAAGTCCTTGTGTGTGACCTCTCTCTGTGAAAAAGGCCTTGTGTGTGACCCTCTCTCGCTCTGGTGATAAAGGCCCTGTGTGTGACCCCTCTCTGTGAGAAAGGCCTTGTGTGTGACCTCTCTCGCTCTGGTGAGAAAGGCCCTTGTGTGTGACCTCTCTCGCTCTGGTGATAAAGGCCCTGTGTGTGACCTCTCTGTGAGAAAGGCCTTGTGTGTGACCTCTCTCGCTCTGGTGAGAAAGGCCTTGTGTGTGACCTCTCTCGCTCTGGTGAGAAAGGCCTTGTGTGTGACCTCTCTCTGTGAGAAAGGCCTTGTGTGTGACCTCTCTCTGTGAGAAAGGCCTTGTGTGTGACCTCTCTCTGTGAGAAAGGCCTTGTGTGTGACCTCTCTCTGTGAGAAAGGCCTTGTGTGATCTCTCTCTGTGAGAAAGGCCTTGTGTGTGACCTCTCTCTGTGAGGAAAGGCCTTGTGTGTGACCTCTCTCTGTGAGAAAGGCATTATGTGTGACCTCTCTCTGTGAGAAAGGCCTTGTGTGTGACCTCTCTCTGTGAGAAAGGCCTTGTATGTGACCTCTCTCTTTGAGAAAGGCCTTGTCTGTGACCTCTCTCGCTCTGGTGAGAAAGGCCTTGTGTGTGACCCTCTCTCGCTCTGTGAGAAAGGCCTTGTGTGTGACTTCTCTCTGTGAGAAAGGCCTTGTGTGTGACCTCTCTCGCTCTGTGAGAAAGTCCTTGTGCATGACCTCTCTCTGTGAGAAAGGCCTTGTGTGTGACCTCTCTTGCTCTGGTGAGAAAGGCCTTGTGTGTGACCTCTCTCGCTCTGGTGAGAAAGGCCTTGTGTGTGACCTCTCTCTGTGAGAAAGTCCTTGTGTGTGACCTCTCTCTCTGTGAGAAAGGCCTTGTGCGTGACCTCTCTCGCTCTGGTGAGAAAGTCCTTGTGTGTGACCCTCTCTGTGAAAAGGCCTTGTGTGTGACCTCTCGCTCTGGTGATAAAGGCCCTGTGTGTGACCTCTCTCTGAGAAAGGCCTTGTGTGTGACCTCTCTCGCTCTGGTGAGAAAGGCCTTGTGTGTGACCTCTCGCTCTGGTGATAAAGGCCCTGTGTGTGACCTCTCTGTGAGAAAGGCCTTGTGTGTGACCTCTCTCGCTCTGGTGAGAAAGGCCTTGTGTGTGACCTCTCTCTGTGAGAAAGGCCTTGTGTGTGATCTCTGTCTGTGAGAAAGGCCTTGTGTGTGACCTCTCTCGCTCTGTGAGAAAGGCCTTGTGTGTGACCTCTCTCGCTCTGTGAGAAAGGCCTTGTGCGTGACCTCTCTCTGTGAGAAAGGCCTTGTGTGTGACCTCTCTCACTCTGTGAGAAAGGCCTTGTGCGTGACCTCTCTCTGTGAGAAAGACCTTTGTGTGTGACCTCTCTCTGTGAGAAAGGCCTTCTGCATGAACCTCTCTCACTCTGTGAGAAAGGCCTTGTGCGTGACCTCTCTCTGTGAGAAAGACCTTGTGTGTGACCTCTCTCTGTGAGAAAGGCCTTCTGCATGAACTCTCTCACTCTGTGAGAAAGGCCTTGTGCGTGACCTCTCTCTGTGAGAAAGGCCTTGTGTGTGACCTCTCTGTGAGAAAGGCCTTGTATGTTACCTCTCTGTGTGAGAAAGACCTTGTGTGTGACCTCTCTCTGTGAGAAAGGCCTTTGTGTAACCTCTCTCGCTCTGTGAGAAAGGCCTTGTGTGTGACCTCTCTCGCTCTGTAGAGAAAGGCCTTGTGTGTGACCTCTCTCTGTGAGAAAGGCCTTGTGTGTGAACTCTCTCGCTCTGTGAGAAAGGCCTTGTGTGTGACCTCTCTCTGTGAGAAAGGCCTTGTATGTGACCTCTCTCTGTGGGAAAGACCTGTGTGTGATCTCTCTCTGTGAGAAAGGCCTTCTGTGTGACCTCTCTCTGTGAGAAAGGCCTTGTGTGTGACCTCTCTCTGTGAGAAAGACCTTTGTTAGTGACCTCTGTCTGTGAGAAAGGCCTTGTGTGTGACCTCTCTCGCTCTGTGAGAGAGTCCTGGTGCGTGACCTCTTTCTGACCTCTGCTTTCTTTCAGCTGACGTTGGAGATGCCCCCAGCGTGCTCCAGAGAGAGGCAGTACAAGCATCTTGGATGGTGCTGTGACAAGTGCCAGCCCGGTATGTTCTCCCAACCTTTCACTGTCGCCACAATCAATTTTTGGTGCTTATTCTCATCTAGGAAGGATTTATTTCCTGTGACGTGGAAAAGAAATCGCATGGACTTTGGATGTGGGCTGAGGGTGGCTGCGGAGTGCCTGAAGTCTGTCGTTCTGAAGGCGGGAAACTTTCAAGAGATTCAATCTCTTAAAAATAAAAGCAGGGAATGGGGAGATAGTCCAGTGGGTGAGGCACCTGCCTTCACACGGCTGCCTCAAGTTCAATCCCCAGCACCGCATTTGGGCTGAGTGCCTCGGGAGTGACTCCTGAGCACAGAGTCAGGAGTAATACCTGAGCACAGCCAAGTGTGGTCCATGACCCCAGCCTGGCCCAAAGAAGACAAATGGCAGCAAGGGCCAGAGAGATGGTACATAGCAAGGTACTTGCTCACTGTCGTTCGCCCTGGGAATTATCGTTCCCCAGGGTACTCCTGGGGGGTCACTCTTAAGACAGGAATGGCCTCTGAGCAAAAATCAAAAAAGACTTTAGGAACTGGTTC
Source organism: Cryptotis parvus (assembly GCA_021461705.1). NCBI lineage: Eukaryota > Metazoa > Chordata > Mammalia > Eulipotyphla > Soricidae > Cryptotis > Cryptotis parvus. The sequence goes on from JAJIBD010004153.1 coordinate 149,372, forward strand.
ATTTTTGGTGGTGGTAGTTTCAGGGGTTGTGTACCCTGTAGTGCTCAGGGGCTCTCCTGGAGCGATGCTCGGGGTTATTCCTGTCAGTGCTCAGGGAACCACCCGGTGCTGGAGACAGAACAGGGTTGGCTGCATGTAAGGCAAGCATCTCACTCCTATTCCTCCTCTCTTGCACGGGAAACTGTTCTTTTCTATTTCCTTTTTATCATTATGTAGGTTACAATAACTGTGGTTACAATCGCGGTAACACAGAGACAGTCTCTGAGTTCATTTTGGGACATAAATCCCTAAGACATGATTTCATAACATGCCAAGATTTTGAAAACCATCTTTCATCACGTTGTGATTGAAAACTCACAATGGGAAGTTGCAATCCGTATTTTAAACGTCTGTCTTCACAGGATGGGGCGGGTGGGGGCAGCAGTGCGTGAGTGCTGGAGTTGCTCTTGCACAATGCTGCCTGACACTTTCCCCCTGGTCCCGGCCACACCTCGGGGTCCCCCCTCACTCGCTGCTCTGACTGGGAGGGGGCTTTGAAGAAAAAGCTTTTGCAAGAGCCTCTAGATACTGTAAGTAAAGCTAAAAAATACTTATTTCATACATAGGGCAAGATCTATTATGTGTGTGAGAGAGGGGTGTGTGTGTGTGTGTGTGTGTGTGTGTGTGTGTGTGTGTGTGTCTGGAACCTGCTGTATCTGTAACACAGAAGTCAACCTCTTGGGCTGGAGAGACAGCACAGCGGGTGGGGTGCTTGTCTTACATCCGGCCTAGGTTCGATCCCTGGCACCACCTAGGGTCCCTGCAGCACCGCCAAGAGTGATTCCTGAACGTAGAGCTGGAGTGAGCCCGAGCACAGCCGGGTGCAGCTCCCAAACCCAAACTAAAGGACCTCCAGTACCCAGTTGACCGCACGGGGTGATGTGGTGCTGGTGGAGGACAGTCCCCGGCTGAGCTGACCCCACAGGGCCTGCAGGCAGCGATGGAAAGCCCATGTTCCCCGCTGCCACCAGCAGGGGTCCGGGAGGAAGCGTGATCTGGGACACAGAAGTGACAGAGGCAGTGTGGGCACAGGCTGACGGGGACACGCGTCTCCGTGAACAGGCCGTGTCCAACGTGGGGGGGGTCTCTCTTCCCTCAGCCTGGGATCTGGTGTGGGCCCTTTGGCTGTGTCCGCAGCACTGCGTTGGGCTTTGTTTTTTATGGCGCTTTCCCCTGTCATGGAAGGAACGTACTTGGCTGCCAAGTGCTCGGCCACGTCCGAGAGCGTCTGCCTGCCCTGTGGCCCGGATGAGTACCTGGACACCTGGAACGAAGAAGAGAAGTGTCTGCTGCACAAAGTGTGTGACTCAGGTGAGCCAGGGCGGGTGTGTGCTTGTGTGTGCGTGTGTGTGTATGTGATGTGGCCCTCTATTGTGTGTGATGTCACCCTCTGGGGTGTGTATGTGTGTGTATGTGTGTGTGATCGCCCTCTGTTATATGTGATGTGACCCTCTAGGGTGTGTATGTTTGTGTGTATGTACATATGTGTGTGTGATGTGACCCTCTGGTGTGTGTGTGGTGTCACCCCTCTGTGTGTGTGTGTGTGTGTGTGTGTGTGTGTGTGTGTGTTTCAGATGTGCCCTTCTGTTCCTTTCTGGGGTGAGGGCGAGGAGGAACCTTGGCCACACCCCCCCACCGAGGACGAGCCTGAGAGCCCAGAGCACGTGAAGAAACCTTCATAGGTGGCCGGCGGGAACCATGGCCCAGTGGCTCAGCCCAAGCTTTGCCTGTGGCCAACCAAGCTTCCATTCCTGCACTGGGAGCGACCCCCAAGCACTCACCCTGAGTCATCCTGAGCACTGATGGGTGTGGCCCAAAGGTGGGGAAAAAATGGAGAGAGAGAAAGAGAAGACATAAGCGCAGTTGAGAAACCTCGCCCTGAATGTCCTCGCCGTGCTTTCAAGGAGCGATTCCCACAGTGGCCCATTTTGTCGCCATGAGCCATCCAGAGCCCTGGGTGCGGGGGGGGCACACTCAGAGGAGGAGCCTCGTCCCGGCGTGCACAGTCTCGGGGTCCAGGCCGGCCCCCAGCCCAGGGCTTCTCCTCACCTGGGAAGGCTTTAGCAGCTGCACTTCGGTCCCTTTCTCCTAGTCACATCTCTAGTTGGAGCAGGGCTCAAAAGATTTTTGTCTTGCTTTGCTTTGGGGGCCACATTCAGCTCTGCTCAGGGCTTACTCCTGGAAGCGTGTGGGGAATCTCTGCTATGCTGGGAACAGACTGGGGTGGGCTGCTTGCAAGACAAGTGCCTCAACCCCTGTATATCTCCGGCTCCTCAAATGTCTTTTCATCCTCATTTGTTTGTGGGGATCAGGATGAGAACGTGACTGTTGCCCCTTTTCCTCTCGCTGGGAGTCTTGGTGTCAGCTTCAGGCTTCCTCTGAGCTCTGCTGTGGGGCTGTCTGTGGGGTCATTTATCAGGGCTTCGGGCTGACAGTAAAGTGGGCAGGGCACTTGCCTGGCACACGCTGACCTGGATTCCATCCCAATACCAGCAGAAGAGCTGATCACAGCCCACCTTATCAGTAAATGCTCAAGATTAGAGATGACCACAAGAGTATCCCACCAGCACGGCAGAGCCTGGCAAGCTACCCATGTCATATTTGATATGCCAAATACCAGTAACAATTGTAGACCTCATTCCCATGACCTGATGGAATGGTTTGAGGCTCTTCATGTTCCTGGAGCGAGCAGATGCCCTTGGGCTACGCTAGCATGTGACAGGACATATGGAGATGTTACTGGAGCCCGCTTGAACAAATCAATGAACAACGGGAAGTGCTCAGGGGAACCTGTGGACTCCTGCACCCCAGCTCAGAGCTTGGGGGGTGCTTTCCCAGGACTCTGTGACTTACTCACCAGGTGGAGAGCACTGATTCTCTCACCAGCTTGAAGGACTGGCAGAATTCTGAACTCCCGGGTGCGCTGACTTCGAGGCCAGCTTCATGGAATGCATGAAACAGTTACTGACCGTCACGTTGTCACCCACCTTACCCAGCTGGCTCCCGGGCTTCTGCCATGACTGTTCCAGGCGTCATGGAGCAGCTCTCTTGCTTCCTGCTCATCTTGCCCATTTCCTACACTGACTCTGGAATCGGACTTCTTTCTCCACAAATCCCTGATTGCTTTCCATGGGGACATCCTTATATAGCGACCTCTGCCTGAATATCAGGAGGCTCATGACTGCTGAGCTCAACGGAGGGTACTAGTAGAACTAGGGAAACTCTTTTGAGCCACATCTATCAGTACTCAGGGCTTACTCCTGGCTCTATTCTCAGGGGGTCATTCTTGGCAGTACCTGGGGCTGTTTGTGGTGCCAGGGATCAAACCAGGTTCTGCCGTGTAAGACAAGCCATTTGCCGGATGTCCTATCTCTACAGTTCCCAAATAGCTATATATATTTTAAACTATCCTTTTCCCGTATGTTCGAGACAGCAGATTCTGGCCAAAGGCGGTGGTGTGGGAACGGCAGCGAGCAGCATCTGAGTGTTATTTCTTTCCTACTGCTTACTAATGGGCTTGACTCATTCTGTCTGCTGGAAATAAAGATTCATCCTGTCTACAGCCATGATTGATTAAAGCCCAGAGCCCCGGAGTGTGAAGAGATTTAAAAATATGTCACCGTTGTTCATCATCACACTGGCCCATGTTCGCTCACATTGGAGCGGGATCCTGGGATTCAGATTTTCCAAGGAAGTCACCCTTGTCCGGAAGGTTCCAGTCAGGATGTCCGTGTTCATGCAAATAGGACCAAGGCAGCTGAGCTGTGGTGCAATTGGGAGCTTGGACCAGGAGAGAAGAGACTTTTCCAGGTTGACTGCAATGAACACGCAGGAGGAGGGACAGTTGCCCATGAGCCCTGAGACACGAAGGAGGGAGAAGACAGACACAGTGAGTCCTACCTGGTGCCAGATAACTCGATCCTCAGTGCTCTGTCCGTGCATTCGAACAGATACGCTGTGATCACGCCGTCTCACAGAACAATCATGTGGCCCCACCGGCTCCTGTGATGAACCCCCAAATCCCCAGAAACCCAGTTCTTGGGTACAATCTACCCTTAGGGTTCAGAGCCCTGCCCACACCTGAGTTCTCTAAAGTCGAGAGAGCCATGAGGACTCTGCTTTGCATTCACCGGAACAGCCAACAGCCATGAGCTGGGCGCCCGGCCTTCCTCGCAGTGCACAGAGGGACGAGAAGAACAGCCAGGGCTTCGTTGCTGAGGTCCCAGGGTCCTTGAGCGCAGCGTGAGGGGAACTCGGGATTCCTGAACCCCAGTTTCCTGGCAAGTCAGGATGAGGAAGTGGGGTGAGATGGGAGGGAGATGTGTGAAATGGCCCCGGGGAGGTGTGTGTGTGTGCGTGTGTGTGTGTGTGTGTGTGAGACACGGGACAGGTGCCTTGAGGGCCAGGCACTGACATTTCAGCAGGGGATGGAAGTTGACACCAGTGGAAGGTTTTAGGGGTACCGGGCAACAAGGGCTGTGGGGGAGATGGCTGGAGGTGAGCGTGTGGCAGCGTGCAGATGGCACAGTCTGGGCGGCAGGGCAGGGTCACGGCCTAGGGTATGGGGTGTGCATGGTGCCGGGCACTGTAAGGTGGGTCTCGTGCCCCGGTTTCCGCTGCAGCCCCGGTCCTGTCTCTCCGCTGCAGGGAAGGCGCTGGTGGAGGTGGACCGCGGCAACCAGACGGCCCGCGGCGCTGCGCCTGTACCTTCGGCTACCACTGGAGCCGGGACTGCGTGTGCTGCCGCCGGAACTCGGAGTGCGGCGCCGGCTCGGCGCCCAGCCCCAGGGTACGGAGTGTGGGGCTGGCGCGGCCCCTGCTGCCCCAGACCGCGTCATGCCTGACCCCACCTCTCCTGCTCACTGTGGACACCTCCGGCTCTGCCTCAAGTCCCAGGGGATTGTGGGAGGAGGCACTGGGGAAGGATGTTCGCCCCACTCACCTCCTCTCTGAGCTCTCGGACCCAGCCCATGCCAGGGACCCGGATACAACAGTTTACTTTTGCTTTTTAATTTCCCAATATTCACGCGGTTCATCAATAAATGCTGGATATAGAGATGACCACAAGAGTATGCTACGTGCACGGCAGAGCCTGGCAAGCTACCCATGTCGTATTTGATATGCCAAATACCAGTAACAATTATAGACCTAATTCCCATGACCTGATGGAATGGTCTGAGGCTCTTTATGTTCCTGGAGCAAGCAGGTGCCCTTGGGCTCTACTAGCATGAGACAGGACATATGGAGATGTTACTGGTGCCCGCTCGAGCCAATCGATGATGAACGGGAAGACAGTGATACAGTGATTCTTTTGGGGGGTTGGTTTTGGGGGCCACACCCTCACTGTGCCTACTCCTGGCTCAGAGATCACTCCGCGGGGAGTTATTCAGGGGACCCTGTGCTGGAGCTGGAACCCAGGTTGGATTGTGCAAGGCAAGCCCCAACTGCTGTGCCGTCTCCCTGGCCCCACATACTCTGACTCCTGGTGTGTGTGCTGAGGGCGAATGGCTGCGGGTGGTGTTCGTTGCCATGGCCTTAGTTTCCAGGGAATTATGGGGGTTATAATGACAACAGATTCCACAGGACCTAAACACCTTTACAGGTTCCCTTCAGCTTCTATTTGAAAATAAACTAATGGTCTTTAGGTTGGAAACTGGAGGTGGTTGTTTGGGGTGTGCGCAGAGCGGGCATGCTGACTTCCCACCCAGCTGTGCTCAAAGCTTACTCTGGGCTCAGAGCTCAGGGCTCGCTCCCTGGGGTCACCATACGAGGGTGCCTAGGACAGAGCCCACATCAGCTGCATGCAAGGCAAGTACGCACTCCCTGCACTCTCTCATGGTAGTGTGATAGCGAATGTTTGTATTTGGGGCCAGAGAAATAGAGCAGGGTTAAGGTGTTGGCCTTGCGCACAGGCAACCCCGATGGGTCCCAGGACCACACCTAGCCCCTCAGTCACAGCCAGGTATAAGTCCCAGCGCACTGCCGAGTGTTACGTCCCCAAGCCCAAACCAAACAAAGAAACAAAGCAACAAAACCCAGTGGTTGTGTTTTATGTGCGTGGTGGTGCCCAGCTCAAACCCAGGACTTCTGTCTGGGCAGATGAGCTCCGCCAGGAAGCCACAGCGCCACCAGTATTGCTTCATTCACTCGGGCATGAAGCTCTGTATGCTCTAATGTTATGGAGGATCAAGAATCAGAACTTTTGGGCCAGAGCAATAGCACAGTGGGTAAGGTATCTGCCTTGCGTGGCCATCCTGGGTTTGATCCCGGCAACCCATATGGTCCCGGAGCACCGCCAGGAGTAATTCTTTCTTTTTTCTTTTTGAGTCACACCTGGCGATGCTCAGTGGTTACTCCTGGCTCTGAACTCAGGAATTACTCCTGGCGGTGCTCAGGGGACCATATGGGATGCCGGGATCGAACCTGGGCCGGCATGAGCCAGCCGCGTGCAAGGCAAACACCCTACCCACTGGACTATCGCTCCAGCCCAGGAGTAATTCTTGAGTGCAGTGCCAGGAGTAACCCCTGAGCATTGCTGAGTGTGACCCAAAAAAGACCAAAAAAAAATATTACAACTTTGACTTAGGAAAGTGCTTCTTGGGGCCATCAAGTTTTCGGATTTCTAGGAAAGATTTTTTCCAAGTCATAACAAATGATTTTTTAAGCCTATTACTCTTCTACTTAGGCACACCTTATTCCTGACCTGTTTGGGACATAATGGCTCATTTCATGTTGAGGAGAGCGTCCGGAAAGTCTTACAAAATGCAGCATGAAACCAGATGAGCTTGCTTTTGGCCCCAAAGTCTGACTGAAATTTTTAAGCATTAAAATAAATCTCCCTCCGGCTCCCAGCTAAACGAGGCAAGGGGGTTTAGAGACCCTGCTGACTTGCCTGGGCACCTCTTTGGATACAGGCATTGCTCCCTCTCCTGCCTGTTTGGATACAGGTGTTGCTCTCTCCTGCCTTTTTGGACACAGGCGTTGCTCTCTCTCCTGCCTGTTTGGATGCAGGTGTTGCTCCCTCTCCTGCCTGTTTGGATACAGGCGTTGCTCCCTCTCCTGCCTGTTTGGATACAGGTGTTGCTCTCTCTCTCCTGCCTGTTTGGATACAGGTGTTGCTCTCTCTCCTGCCTGTTTGGATACAGGCGTTGCTCTCTCTCCTGCCTGTTTGGACACAGGCGCTGCTCTCTCTCCTGCCTGTTTGGATACAGGTATTGCTTTCTCTCCTGCCTGTTTGGATACAGGTGTTGCTCTCTCTGCTGCCTGTTTAGATACAGGTGTTGCTTCTCTCTCCTGCCTGTTTGGACACAGGCGTTGCTCTCTCCTGCCTGTTTGTATACACGCGTTGCTCTCTCTCCTGCCTGTTTGGATACACGTGTTGCTCTCTCTTGCCTGTTTGGATACACGTGTTGCTCTCTCTCCTGCCTGTTTAGATACTGGTGTTGCTCCCTCTCCTGCCTGTTTGGATACAGGTGTTGCTCTCTCTCCTGCCTGTTTGGATACAGGTGTTGCTCTCTCTGCTGCCTGTTTGGATACAGGTGTTGCTCTCTCCTGTCTGTTTGGATACAGGTGCTGCTCTCTCTCCTGCCTGTTTGGACACAGGCGTTGCTCTCTCTCCTGCCTGTTTGGACACAGGCGTTGCTCTCTCTCCTGCCTGTTTGGATACAGGCGTTGCTCTCTCTCCTGCCTGTTTGGATACAGGTGTTACTCTCTCTCCTGCCTGTTTGGATACAGGTGTTGCCTCTCTCTCCTGCCTGTTTGGATACAGGTGTTGCTCTCTCTCCTGCCTGTTTGGATACAGGTGTTGCTTTCTCTCCTGCCTGTTTGGACACAGGCGTTGCTTTCTCTCCTGCCTGTTTGGATACAGGTATTGCTTTCTCTCTCCTTCCTGTTGGATACAGGCGTTGCTCTCTCCTGTCTGTTTAGATACAGGTGTTGCTTTCTCTCCTGCCTGTTTGTACACAGGCGCTGCTCTCTCTCCTGCCTGTTTGGATACAGGCGTTGCTATCTCTCCTGCCTGTTTAGATACAGGTGTTGCTCTCTCTCTCCTGCCTGTTTGGATACAGGTGTTGCTCCCTCTCCTGCCTGTTTGGATACAGGTGTTGCTCCCTCTCCTGCCTGTTAGGATACAGGTGTTGCTCTCTCTCCTGCCTGTTTAGATACAGGTGTTGCTCTTTCTCCTGCCTGTTTGGACACAGGCGTTGCTCTCTCTGCTGCCTGTTTGGACACAGGTGTTGCTTTCTCTCCAGCCTGTTTGGACACAGGTGTTGCTCTCTGCTGCCTGTTTGGATACAGGCGTTGCTCTCTCTCCTGCCTGTTTGGATACACGTGTTGCTCTCTCCTGTCTGTTTGGATACAGGTGTTGCTCTCTCTCCTGCCTGTTTAGATACAGGTGTTGCTCCCTCTCCTGCCTGTTTGGATACAGGTGTTGCTCTCTCTCCTGCCTGTTTGGATACAGGCGTTGCTCTCTCTGCTGCCTGTTTGGATACAGGTGTTACTCTCTCCTGTCTGTTTGGATACAGGTGCTGCTCTCTCTCCTGCCTGTTTGGACACAGGCATTGCTCTCTCTCCTGCCTATTTGGATACAGGTGTTACACTTTCCTGCCTGTTTGGATACAGGTGTTGCTCTCTCCCTGTCTGTTTAGATACAGGTGTTGCTTTCTCTCCTGCCTGTTTGGACACAGGCGTTGCTCTCTCTCCTGCCTGTTTGGATACAGGTGTTGCTCTCTCTCCTGCCTGTTTGGATACAGGTGTTGCTCCCTCTCCTGCCTATTTGGATACAGGTGTTGCTCTCTCTCCTGCCTGTTTAGATACAGGTGTTGCTCCCTCTCCTGCCTGTTTGGATACAGGTGTTGCTTTCTCTCCTGCCTGTTTGGATACAGGTGTTGCTCTCTCTCTCCTGCCTGTTTGGATACAGGCGTTGCTCTCTCTCCTGCCTGTTTGGATACAGGTGTTGCTCTCTCTCTCCTGCCTGTTTGGATACAGGTGTTACTCTCTCTCCTGCCTGTTTAGATACAGATGTTGCTCTCTCTCCTCCCTGTTTGAATACAGGAGTTGCTTTCTCTCCTTCCTGTTGGATACAGGTGTTGCTCTCTCCTGTCTGTTTAGATACAGGTGTTGTTTTCTCTCCTGCCTGTTTTACACAGGCGCTGCTCTCTCTCCTGCCTGTTTAGATACAGGTGTTGCTCTCTCTCTGCTGCCTGTTTGGATACAGGTGTTGCTCTCTCCTGCCTGTTTGGATACAGGTGTTGCTTTCTCTCCTGCCTGTTTAGATACAGGTGTTGCTCTCTCTCTCCTGTCTGTTTGGATACAGGTGTTGCTCTCTCTCCTGCCTGTTTAGATACAGGTGTTGCTCCCTCTCCTGCCTGTTTGGATACAGGTGTTGCTCTCTCTCCTGCCTGTTTGGATACAGGCGTTGCTCTCTCTGCTGCCTGTTTGGATACAGGTGTTACTCTCTCCTGTCTGTTTGGATACAGGTGCTGCTCTCTCTCCTGCCTGTTTGGACACAGGCATTGCTCTCTCTCCTGCCTATTTGGATACAGGTGTTACACTTTCCTGCCTGTTTGGATACAGGTGTTGCTCTCTCCTGTCTGTTTAGATACAGGTGTTGCTTTCTCTCCTGCCTGTTTGGACACAGGTGTTGCTCTCTCTCCTGCCTGTTTGGATACAGGTGTTGCTCTCTCTCCTGCCTGTTTGGATACAGGTGTTGCTCCCTCTCCTGCCTATTTGGATACAGGTGTTGCTCTCTCTCCTGCCTGTTTAGATACAGGTGTTGCTCCCTCTCCTGCCTGTTTGGATACAGGCGTTGCTCTCTCTCCTGCCTGTTTGGATACAGGTGTTGCTCTCTCTCTCCTGCCTGTTTGGATACAGGTGTTGCTCTCTCTCCTGCCTGTTTAGATACAGATGTTGCCTCTCTCTCCTCCCTGTTTGAATACAGGAGTTGCTTTCTCTCCTTCCTGTTGGATACAGGTGTTGCTCTCTCCTGTCTGTTTAGATACAGGTGTTGTTTTCTCTCCTGCCTGTTTTACACAGGCACTGCTCTCTCTCCTGCCTGTTTAGATACAGGTGTTGCTCTCTCTCTCCTGCCTGTTTGGATACAGGTGTTGCTCTCTCTCCTGCCTGTTTGGATACAGGTGTTGCTTTCTCTCCTGCCTGTTTAGATACAGGTGTTGCTCTCTCTCTCCTGCCTGTTTGGATACAGGTGTTGCTCTCTCTCTCCTGCCTGTTTGGATACAGGCGTTGCTCTCTCTCCTGCCTGTTTGAATACAGGAGTTGCTTTCTCTTTCCTGCCTTTTTTGGATACAGGTGTTGCTTTCTCTCCTGCCTGTTTGGATACAGGTGTTGCTGTCTCTCCTGCCTGTTTGGATACAGGTGTTGCTCTCTCCTGCCTGTTCAGATACAGGTGTTGCTCTCCTTCCTGCCTGTTTTCCAGTCCTGATTCAAGGACAGCAGTGGTTCTGGCACAGCCTAGGCCCATGGCAGCAGGCATTCACGGAGGGGGGCGGTGTCAGGGTCACAACTGGCTGTGCTTTGGGTTTCCGCCTGGCTCTGTGCTCAGGGTCACTCCTGGAAGCCAGTATTCGTGGGTGGCAGTCCCAGGGGATGGTCGCCTGTGGAATGGAGCAAAAAGCAAAGTCCAGAGGGAATCAAAGACTTTCCTGTTTGATGATAAGGTTTATGAAACGCGGGAGAGCGGAGGACCAGAGCAGGTCTTGGTTGCAGGGCTGTGGCTCGAGGCAACGTGCCAGAATCCAAGCCGTCACTTCCGCTGTGTGAATCAGGTTCGGGGGGAGCACACAGCCACATCCTTTTCTGTTCGCCTGTTGCTTCAGACTGTTTGCTTGGCTCCACGTGATTGCCCAAGTTATATAATTTGCTGAGAACACTTATCACTGTCTCCCAAGTAATGTCCTCTGGGGAGCCCTGGACGGTCCAGCAGGCAGAATAGCCTCAGGTGCCGTTGTAGGGTGCTTTCTGCTAGTTCATTGAAAGAAGGAATATTTCCATGGGAACTCTGAAAAATTGTTTTTTTTTTTCCTAAAATGGAAGCAGTGAGCCAAATAAGTTTGGGAACTCTGATTTACTTTAAAAAGGGTTACTAGGACCAGAGGTATAATGCAGCAGGTAGGGGCTTGACTTGCATTCGCCCACCTGCTTTGATTCCTAAACAACATGTGGTCCTCAGCCCTGCCAGCAGTGAACCCTGAGCACAGACTCAGGAGAAAATTGCGGTTACTTCAGTATTTGGACCAAGAACAGGAAGTTTCTCTAGGGACCAGAGCGATAGTAGAGCAGGGAGGACGTTGGCCTCACACATGGCCACCGGGTTGGATCCCGGCATCCCATATGGTCTCCTGAGCACTGCCAGGACTAATTCCTGAGTGTAGAGTCAGGAGGAACCTCTGAGCATTGCCGGGGTTACTTTTTGTTGTGACCCAAAAAGAAAACAAAGTTGTCTAAAAGTAGTAAAAGGGGTGTTGCTCTTTGTCAGCAAAGGCTGATAGAGACCCAGAAGAGAAGCCCACGGCAGCAGCTGCTGGAGAAAAACACAGTTGTGTAGGTCAGGTGCTATTGCAGCAGGACCCTGGGCTACCACCCTGCTGACCTGACCCGGAACCAGTTTCCTCACCAACCCAAAAAGCTCCGCAGCCTCCGCTGGGGTCAGACTGGTGTGGGGGGCTGTGCATCTGGGGTGGGAGGGATGCGGGGGGCAGTAGCTGCCTCCCCGCCACAGCGCCCGTCCTGGCTGATCTCTAAGTGTCCTCCCCTGTGTGTCTTTACTACTCTGTCTGTGTGTTGGACAGTGCAGCCCGGCAGGGACACTGTGTGCAGGCCCTGCCCAGTCGGCTTCTTCTCCAACGTCTCATCGTCTACTGAAGGCTGCAAGCCCTGGACCAAGTAAGTGCGAGTGAGGAGCCCCCGGTACGCTCCCCAAACGTATGTTGGAAAGATTTTCTGTTTCAGGGCTGGAGAGACGATGGTACAGCCTTGAGGCAGCCAGCCCTGATTCTACCCTGGCACCGCCAGGAGTGATCCCACATGGGTATTTCTCCCCACCCCATCCCCCAAATAAAGTATTTTCAGTAATTTTTGTTTGTTTGGGGATCACACCCAGCTGTGCTCAGGGCTCACTCCTGTGTCTATGCTCAGGGTTCACTCCTGGCAGGCTGGGGGGGAACCAGGAACCAAATCCAGCTCAGCCACATGCCTGGCAAACACCTGACCTGCTGTACTACAGGTCTAGCCCCAATTTTCAGTGTCTTCAACACCCAGCGGTTCTCAGTCATGGCAGTGAGGGTGTTTGGAATCTGTCTTCTGGACCCGTGACACCTTCTCTCTGTGGACAGCAATGCTGACTGTTGCGCGTGGATTCGTTCGTCACCCCACCTCCTGAGTTTGTCTCCTGGAGGACGGCCTGGTGTCCGGTCACCCCAGAAAAGCCTGAGCTTCAGAGAGCAGACTAAAGAAGGGAGTCTCTGATAGTTTTTCCCCTTTGTTTTTATTTTTAAAAAAAACTTGGTGGGGGCCACACCCAGCAGTGCTCAGGGTTTAGCCTGGCTCTGTGCTCAGGGATCACTCCTGACAAAAGATTGGGAAGGCTATAGGGATGCTGAGGATTGAAGCTAGTTGGCTATGTGGAAGACAAAGACTTATCTGCTGTACATGGTTCCTCGCTCTTTTCTTTCTTCTTTTTTTTTTTTGTTTAATATAACACTAAAGCCCTTGACTGCTTTGGCCCACAGCTGTACTGCATTTGGAAACACGGTGGGCGTCCCTGGCACCGACCAATCAGATGTAGTTTGCAGTTCTTCTCAGCCTTCTGGAAAACCAGCCAATGGTACGTTTAGGAAGATCAGTCTCGGCCAGCGAGAGGACAGGGGAGGTCCAAGTGCTTGTCCTGCATGTGGCTGACCCTAGTTGGATCCATGACCACATACGGTCCCTGAGCACCAAACCTAGAATGGCCCCTGAGCTCAGCTGATGTAGCCCAAAAAAGTTTTGAAAAAAAAGAAAAACTGCCGAGTGGCTGCCGGTCCCAGACTAGCGGGTGCTTCGGGTCCTCCCCCATGCACCTGTCTCCAGAAAAGGCTCTGGAAAGGGGCTTCCTTGGCCTCTGAGGGCTGGGCTGGCTGGCAGGTACTAGGGCCTCAGTCTTCACTCTACGCGTGAGAGACCCAAGTTTGATGGCTGCATCACTCGGCTGCTCCTCCCGACCCCCAGCACCACTGGGGGTGGCCCTTGGCCAGGCCCAGCTCTTCCCACTGTTTTTCCTCAGGGCCTTTCTCCTGATCTCTCCCACTGCAGAATCCCAGATCTACTTGCCCAGTTTGGTCATTCTGCTGCTCTTCACGCCTGTGGTGCTTCTGGCCTCCGTGGTCCTGGCTGTCTATTACCGGAAGAAAGGGAAAACGCTCACAGGTACTGTCTGCTTCGCTCCCGCTGACCTCGCCCCGACTGACCAGGCCGCCTGTGTGGGATGGAGGCCACCAGCCCTGCCTTGAAAGGGATCTTTTGCCGTCTTCCCCATATGGCTGCTCCTCACGGCTGGGCGGCCCCGGAGATCAGGCACTGGTGCTGGCATTAAGGGTCCCCAAGGCAGTGCTGACAGGATGGCCATGAATATGGGTGGAGGTGCCCGCCTCGAACTCAGCCTCGCACAAGCAAGGCTGGTGCTCTGCCACTGAGCCAGCCTGTGCCCCCCTGGAACCTTCTCGTTTTTCAAGGGAACGCGCATCTCTAGTGCTGTGCTTTACAACAGCGTTTTGTTTCATTATGTTTGAATAAGGGTCGCATGCTCCCTCCTTGCCCCGGTCCTGGCACCAGATGGGGACCTTGGTTCTGCCCAACCAGGCAGGAACAGAGGTGATCTTTGGCACTGCAGAGACTTCAGACATCAGTATGTTTGTTTGTAGTGAGGCATTGTCAGTAAACACTATTGCCAAAGGAAGGCAAAACCCCACAGGGCAGGGGCTGCTGGAGCTCAAATGAAGCCCAGCTCCCTACTCGCTGTTCTCTGGGGAATAAAGAAAGCTCGTTCTTATTTATGCCAGAAAAAATGTCCTATCCCTGGGAAGCAGACGGTTCATGGGTAAGCGGTGGTTGGAGGTTTCTTTCATGCCAGTTACGGATCATTTTATCTTAACAAGGACTTGTAATGCACACACTTAAAAATGGAGATGACTCAGTCAGGTACACAGAGGTCGGAAAGTTTTGATTGGGTCGTTCACCTGAAACAGGAATGTGAGACTCTAAAAGTGATTTCATCTTATGGGCTTGTGGTAGCTTGTTTTCCAAGGATGAGGTCTTCGAGATGGACTGATCTGCCGTAAAGCTAGAAGGGCGTCTATTGGGGTGGGCTCTGTTTGGGGGCCACACCTGACGGTGCTCAGGGCCGACTCCTGGCTCTGTGCGTGGGAGTACATGCATATGGTGCTGGGGGCCGGCGGTCTTGGCCACTGCCTTAGCCCTGGACTTTCACCAGCACCGTGCTGTCTTTCTTCATTTTTTCTGGTCCACACCTGGGAATGTCTTGGTCGGTTATGTGCAAGGCAAGAGTCCTCTCGGTTGGCTACGTGCAAGGCAGCGCCCACCCCTGCTGTACTCTCTGCTCCTCAAAAGGGTCATTTCCAAGTGAGGTCTCCGGCTTTCTCGAAGATGTGGCCTGAAGCCTTGGGCTCCTTAGCCCGGGAGGCGCCTCTTCTTCACACTCCGCCCCTGCCCAAGATTGTCAGTTCTTCCACACTTCCCCCTGGCCTTCCAGGACCCCTGCCAGTGGGCTGTCCACGCTGCCCGGGCTGCGGGTTAATGAGTGGAGAGCAAAGCTGATGGGAGTGAAGAGAAGCCGGCGCAGCCGCTCTTGTTCTTTAGTTTCTTCGTTACTGATCTCTCCAGGGCCACACCAGCACGTGGCCTCCTGCTGGAGCCCCGGCCCCAGCATTGGGGCATTTACACAATCTGTAATTTAATACATCTTCACTTCCTCCCATCAGGAGAACCCGGGAGTGGAGTAAGCACCATTCAGAGGCGCCCTCAGCTCACCCCTGTTTCTGGGAAAGAAATCCTTTTTTTTTTCTTTTTTGGGTCACACCCAGCAATGCTCAGGGGTTGTTCCTGGCTCTGCACTCTGGAATTACTCCTGGCAGTGCTCAGGGGTCTGTATAGGATGCCAGGGAATCGAACCCAGGTCAGCTGTGTGCAAGGCAGAAGCCCCTCCCCCATTGTGCTATCGCTCCGGCGATCCGGTGCAGTCAAGAAATCTTTGACTGCATTTGCCGCATGCCCAGGCCTTTCTGAGCCCCCGTGGGAAAGGCCGTGATGTGCTTTTTACCGTCCTCCTCCCAGTCCCTGCGTGCACGTGGCCCAGAGAGCCGGCCCTGAGAGACACAGGCACACAGGGTGCCCCTCAGGGACAAGGCTCAGGCAAGGCAGGGCAGGGGCGGGAAGGGCAGTGAGCCAGACTCTGCCCAGAGCAGCTGGAATTCACCCAGGCCAGAGCAGCGAGAGCTGGGGCAGCTCTCCCTCGCTCTGACCCCCGGGCCGACCAGGCAGATGCGTTTCACAATCTCAGCACAGAGGTTTCACAACAGTCACAAGTCAAACTTAAACTGGGCACATCTCACCTTTTGGCTGTCATTTGTGATTAGCTGCAACTGGCATCTCACCTCCAAGGCAAGAGTCACTGTGTTCTCATTCGGGGTGGCTGACTTAAATATTTTTTTTTTGTTTGGGGGCCACAGCTGGCATGCTTGGCTCTGTGCTTACTCCTGGCTTACTCCTGGCTCTGTGCTCTGGACTAACTCATGTCTGGCTTTTATGGCTCAACACTTCTCTTTGGGGGGGAGATGGAAGTTGCAAGAGGGCTCAGGAGGCTGCGGGCCACCGGTGGTTCTGTGCGTGAGCCTGGCCTGTAAGGCTGCTTCGGACCCTAAGGTGCTGACACCAGCAGGGCCAGACCCAGCACTTCCGGTGGGGAGGGGGACAGAGCGGGCCACGCTGTGCCGTGCCAGGGATCAAACTCCGGGTCACGTACCAGCTTGCAGCCCCCCCTTACTCTCTCCCTGCCCTTAATCACTTCTCTTACAAGAGTTAGTGGAGCTGGCTCTCGTCTGTGCCTTAAAGCATGTTTTCTCTTTTTTCCAAAAAAGCACAAGCTCGAGGGGGAGAGGGTCTGAACGACACTCCCCTGGGGCCGGCACAATCCTCCGCTGAGCGTTTCCTGTACACAGGGGGCCAGGTGAGGGTGTCACTGAGAGTGTCATCCGTCCCCGCCCCCCTGCTCCATCCAGGCCTTGGTGGGCTGGTTGCTTCACAGCCAGACATTCCTGAGTACAGGAGGTTGGCTGTTCTGACAAGACCCCCCATCCCTAAAGGATTTGACCCCTCAAAATCCTCGGGATTTAGGAGCTTGCCTGAGCCAGGAGACACCACCCCCCACCAGGTGTGACCCAAGCCAAAAAACTAGATAAAAATGCAAGTTACTCACTTTGTTTTTTGCCTGGGGGCTGTACTTGACGCCTGCTCGGGGCTTCCTCCTGGCTCAGGGATCACTCCTGGAAGGGCTCGGGAGCCATCTGGGGTACTGGGATCACTCCTGGAAGGGCTCGGGAGCCATCTGGGTACTGGGATCAAGCAAAAGTCCTGCTCACTCATGATTTTTTTTTTTCTTTTTGCTTTTTTGGGTCACACCTGGAGACGCTCAGGGGTTACTCCTGGCTCTGCACTCAGGAATTACTCCTGGCAGTGCTCAGGGGACCATATGGGATGCCGGGATGGAACCCAGGTCGGCCGCGTGCAAGGCAAGCGCCTTACCCGCTAGACTATCGCCCAGGCCCTGGCCCCACTCATGAGTCATGTTTTTTAAAGGCATATACATACATGTCTTTCAATTTTTTTTTTAAATTTATTTAAAAAATCTTTCCCCCCAGAATTCTGGTTTTGGTCAGTGACCTGTGTGGCTTTCAGCACCCAGCATGACAGCATTTGGGATTGGGCTCACAGCCCTCGGGCTTGGGAGAACACAGGGCAGGAAAGTGTCGTTTGCCCCTAACCGGCGCCTTCCTGCTCTTTCACTCAGCTGATGGCTCCTGAAGGTTTTCCCTGGGGCAGGTGTATCAGCTTCGTCCTGACCCAGCAGGGACCGGCTGAGCCCTCCCTCATTCTTTCTCATTCCAGCAAACCTGTGGCACTGGCTCAACGAGGCCTGCAGCCGTCTGAGCGGAAATAAAGGTAAGATGGACGGGCAGGGGAGCCCCCTCGGAGGACCGGGGGCAGAGCTGGGAGGACGGGGCCAGAGCGGGGGAGGACAGGGGGGCAGAGCTGGGAGGACGGGGCCAGAGCTGGGAGGACGTGGGTGGGGGGGTGGGGCACAGCTGGCTCTCACTCGGTTCTTTTAACTTACTAGTGGGCTTTACTTGGCCCCTTTGAACTTCTTAACATTTGAAAGGCGTAGAAAAGCGGTGGGAGAGCGGGAGATACCGCACCCACCCCAGGCCTGCGCTCTTTTGCTCCTGGCTGGCTCACACAGACTTATTTCTGGACCGTTTAGAGGAAGTGGTGGGCAAGGTATGCTTGGAGTCCCAATGTAGGTCACTGTGACTTCTTTTGTTTGTTTTTGGCTGGGCTGGGGGTGTCTCACCCAGCTGCTTGGTGCTTCTTCTTGCTGCTGTGCCCAGGGATCACTCCTCATGGACTTGGGAGACCATATGGGGTGCTGGGGTTGAACCGGTCGGTCACATACAGGGCAGGTGCCTTCCGGCTGATCTGTTTCTCTGGCCCAGTGTGTTTGGTCAGAACGAGAACATGGCCATAGCGAGAGGTCAGAGGTCAGAGCACTGGCGTGGCACACCGCTACAGCCACAAATCTGCTTTAATCCCTAGCCCCGCATGAATGCACTCTCTCTCTCTGTCTCTCTGTCTCTCTCTCTGTCTCTCCCTCTCTCTCTCCCTCTCCCTCTCTCTCTCTCCCTCCCTCTCTCTCTCTCTGTCTCTCTCTCTCTCTCTCTCTCTCTCTCTCTCTCTCTCTCTCTCTCTCTCTCTCTCTCTCTCTCTCTCTCGTTTGGTTGTTGGGCCCAAGCCAGCTGTGCTCAAGGCTTCCTCCAGGTTCTGTGCTCAGGGATCAGTCCTGCCAGTGCTTGAGGGCCCTATGGAGCTTTGAGGACTGAAGTTGGGTCCATCATGCAAGGAAGGCGCCCTCTAGCGTCTCCCCAGCCCCACCGTAGGCACCAAAGCCAAGAACTTCATACTGGTAGTGTCTGTCCAAATTTCATAGAAACTTTTAAGCCTTGTCTTACAATAACCTTTAGGTCTGCTTTTTTGTATCTATAAAAATATCGACTTGTAAACCATAACCTTTCTTTTTTTCTTAATTCTTGTTTTCTTATTTCTTGTTTCTTATTTCTCTAATTCTAGTCCCAAGACCCTAGGATTCATTCTCGTCTTCCTTATTTGATTCTTTTTTTTTTTCGGGGTTGGGGACAGCACACCAGACATGCTCAGGGGTTACTTCTGGCTCTATACTCAGGAATTACTCCCGGCAATGCTCAGGAGACTATATGGCATGCCAGGGATTGAAGCCAGGTCAGCCACAAACAAGGCAAATGCTTTCCTTTCGGTACTATCGCTCGGCCCCTCTTCCTTATTTGCATCTGGTTTCACCGAGATCCTAGAAGCTGCAGGAAGCAGCCCCTTCTTGTCTCAGCCTGTCTCGATTTGCTCGATTCCAGCATAACGAAAGTGGTTTCATAATTACCTTGCATCTCAGTCAAGTTCTCTGGAGTCCAATATTTTGTTTTCAGCTACACCTGGCGGTTCTCTGGGCTTCCCCCTGGCTCTGCTTAGGGATCACTCCTGACAGTACTCAGGGACCCATGTGAGGTGCTAGGAATGATCCCAGAAGGAAACTCTCTCCCCAGGGCACCCTCGCACTAGCCCCACAGACTCCAATATCTGCTTAGTCGTTTCATTTGTTTGCTTTAGCTTTAGATTCGCGAGCAGACGCTACGCTGTGTTGGCAGTTGTTTGGGTTTTACTTCTTTATTCACTGAAAATGCCGGAGGGGCGTTGGCCCACGGCAGGACTCTGCCCCGCTGGAATTTTAGGTAACAAGGTGCATCTTTTGAGAATGGCAGTCATTACGGACACCACCATTGCAGCGTCACTGAGCGTTACTACCTTTCTCCCTCTGCCCCCACCCCAGCAGCCAGTGGCTTCCGGCAACCCCAGGCATGAGACCCCAGCGGAAGCTTCGAGCCAGCTGGAGCTGTGTGAAGACATCTTACTGCTGACCCTGAAAGAGAAGATCTTGTCTGAAGATGGGACCTGCGAGAACGTCCGTGATGTCTGTGGCGGGCGCGGGCGTGACTCCCGTGACCAGGGAGAGGAGGCCCCCATGCTCTCCTGGGTGGGCGAGACCGAGGGCCGCCTTCTGGCAGATCCCCATGGAAGACAGTACACGGACCAGCTCCCCAGAGCCCAGCCTCGCTGTGCCCCCTGCTGCCCGCTCAGCCCAGCAGCCAGAGCACACCCCTTTCTCTGAGCCCCTGGAGGTGGGCGACAATGACAGCCTGAGTCAGTGCTTCACGGGCACCGAGCACCTGGTGGACTCCGACGGCTGCTCCTCCTCCGGGCCCCTGTGCAGGACCGATGGGGGCTGCGAGGGCTGCGACACGCCCTGCCAGAAGCGGGGAGGCGGCCCCGTGCCCCCACTGGGCAGACAGCTGTGCCGGGCTGCGGGGCGCCTGCCTGGGGATGACGGCCCGCCCCTCCTGGGTGCCCCCCCCCGCCGGCCCCTGCCCCAGTGTGCCTATGGCATGGGCCTGCCCCCGCAGCTGCAGCCACGGACCCGGGCAGAGGCGGGAGGTGATGCTGCGGATTCGCAGCTTCCGGGCTCCCCGAGCGGGCAGGAGGTTCCCCACGGAACAGTCACCTGCGTCTGGTAAGTGCCTCTCCGGCCTCTCCTTTGAAAGCTCAAAGGATTATTCTGGGGGCAGCATGTGGAGTCTGGAGATGCCAGACCGCCTCAGGAAAGTGGGGTGCTAATAGGGAAGCTTGGGGATGCCCCTGCTCTGGGCAGGGAGGGTTTGAGCTCAGTGGCACAAGCATGGTTGAAGGATTGTGGCCTCTGCTCCAAGACACCCCCAGCCCCACCCCAGGGATGAGAACACCAGTGCCCTTTAGCACTCGTGATGGGTCTAGGCTCGTGATGGATTCAGGCTCGTGATGGGTTCAGGCTTGTGAAGGGTTCAGGCTCGTGATGGGTTCAGGCTCTTGGGTTCCAGGCTTGTGATGGGTTCAGGCTTGTGATGGATTCAGGCTTGTGATGGATTCAGGCTTGTGATGGATTCAGGCTTGTGATGGACTCAGGCCTCTTGATGGACTCAGGCTTGTGATGGATTCAGGCCTGTGATGGACTCAGGCCTCTTGATGGACTCCAGGCTCATGATGGGTTCAGGCTCGTGGTGGATTCAGGCTTGTGATAGATTCAGGCCCGTGATGGATTCAGGCCCGTGATGGACTCAGGCTCATGATGGGTTCAGGCTCATGATGGATTCAGGCTCGTGATGGATTCAGGCTTGTGATAGATTCAGGCTTGTGATGGATTCAGGCCTCATGATGGATTCAGGCTCCTGATGGGTTCAGGCTCGTGATGGGTTCCAGGCTCGTGGTGGATTCAGGCTTGTGATGGGTTCAGGCTCGTGATGGATCCAGGCCCGTGATGGACTCCAGGCTCATGATGGGTTCAGGCTCGAGATGGGTTCAGGATCGTGGTGGATTCAGGCTTGTGATGGATTCAGGCTCGTGATGGATTCAGGCTCCTGATGGGTTCAGGCTCCTGATGGGTTCAGGCTCCTGATGGGTTCAGGCTCCTGATGGGTTCAGGCTCCTGACGGGTTCAGGCTCCTGATGGGTTCAGGCTCCCATCCCAGCCTGGAGCCACTGCAGGAGGGGGTCAGGCAGCCTCGGGCTTGGCTGCTCGCAGGGTTGTCCCTGGGCCGGCTGCCCCGGGTTTTCATTGCTAGAGTGCAGTGGCCTCATGTCCCCATACCAGAGAGCACTTGGAAATTCCAGGGGGACCATGAGCGACTGTTGTGTTGCTGCCAGAGCATGTTGGGTTGACACCAGAATTGTGGCACCCTAACACAGTCCTTTGATGCGAGGCGCCCTGGGGAGCTCCACTGCCCGGCAGGCCCTTAGGGCCCAGGAGGCTCAAAGGGACCTGGCGGTCACCAACAGCAGGAGTGCAAGTAGCTACTAATCATATGCTCAGGTTTTGTCTTTGTTTTTGTTTGTTTTTTGGACAAGGGTAAAAAACACGGTTTTCTGATGTGACTCTAAGGAAGTTGGCCCTAGATGGTTGGGATCTGACTGGAACCCTTTGTTCTCTCCTTTGAGTGATCGACATGGCTCCAGAAAGACAGACAGATGTACCGGGAGATGGTACAGGGCGCAGGCTTCTGCGTGCATGGGGTCGACTCTGGTTCATTGCCCGGCATATGGTCCACTGAGCACCTTCAGGAGTGATCCCCAGCTGTAGCCCCCTTAAAACACACACACACACACACACACACACACACACAACTATTTATTTCTAAGAAGGCTCAAAAATGTTTTCTGTTTCATGGAATACCCCTCTACTAGGTGCTTTTTCTGTTGTTTTTTTTCCCCAGGCTCTACTTGGCAGTGGTCAGGGGTTACTCCCAGTTCAGTGCTCAGGGACCGTGTGGGACTGGGGATCAGCCCCAGAGCTTCTGCAGCAAAGCCTGTGATCAAGCACAATGCACTGCCTCTTGTGCCTCTGGGCCCGTTTTCTTTCCTGCCTGTATTTAGCCTCACATAGTGTAAGCCACCGACCTGGCCAGATCGGAGCCCTAAGCACAGAGACGCCTGTCCAGGAGCTCACACTTGGCTTAGCCATGATGCACTTGGATCTGATTTCTAGGCTTTGGGTTCCTGCCACAGGACCACACATTCGCTCATGGCTCCCTGCTGTCAGCTCTCAGATGGGAAGGAGACACAGCCGTGTCATAGACTGTGTGCGGGTCTCCAGGTTGTTCAGAAGATGTTAAGGAACGTCCAGCCTCAAAAGGTGGTTGGTTGGTCTGTATCATCCTTCACTTTCTAGGCTCTCATTTCTTCCTGTGGGTCCCAGGGGCAGCTGCAGTGCTGGCCTGGGCTCCAGGGCAGGGCATTCCTGTCAGGGTGGGTCCAGTTTTATTTTATTTTTTATTAAATCACGGTATGATAAACCATTACAAAGCTGTTCGTGATCAGATTTCAGTCAGACGGTATTCTATCACCCATCCCTCCACCAAGCACATTTCCCAACACCAGTGTCCCCAGATTCCCTCCCATTCACCCCACCCTGCAACCTGCCTCTATGGATGGCACTTTTCTTCTCTCTCTCTCTCTCTCTCTCTCTCTCTCTATCTTTCTCTCCTATTGCACATCGTAGTTTACCATACTGAAATACTGAAGAGTTATCATGTATATCCCTTTACCTACTTTCAACACTCAGTTCTAGTCTAGCATGACCATTCCCAGCTATTACTGTCAAACCGGTCCCTTCTCTATCTTACACACACTTGTGATAGGTCCCAACCATTGACAGGTCCTCCTGGGCAGGCCCATTTTTAATTGGTGACACCAGGAAGGTGACATTTGGCCGTGTGAAAGCCATCTGTGTTTCTTGGAAAGCGTTGGCCTAATTTGAGGAGAGCTTTTTGCTCCTTAGCTCTGTGCAGCCAGCAAAGGTCTGTGCTCTCTTGGAAAGAGTGAAATGCTCCCCAGTCTGCTTTGCATTATCTTTGATTTCTCCGGCAGGGAAACAGCTAGGCCTGGAGGGAAGGGGGAAAGTGTGTCATCACTGATGTGGTGTTAATTTGCAAAGAGTTTACGCTGCTTTTTCTGTCTCCATCTGGTGCTTAGCCACACAGGCGTCAGTGGAGTCGGCCTGTGGGCGCCAGCTCATGGGCCAAGTCCATTTTTGTCTGAGAAGCAGCTGCCAGATTGATTTCAGAGGCTGTTCTTGCCAGAATTACTTCTCTGTGAAATACCTTCTGGTTTCTTTTTCCGAATAGCTTTTATCATTATTGTTTTTTTTTTTACAGAAATAGTACTAATTTATGTCCTATAAAATATGTGATGGGGATGGAGGTAGGGTTATGCTAAAAGGGAGCCAGCCGACTCTATGATCTGGGATGGAGGTAGAGTGTGTGTTAAGAGGAGCCGACTCTATAATCTGGGGTGGAGGTAGAGTGTGTGTTAAGAGGAGCCGACTCTATCATCTGGGGTGGAGGTAGAGTGTGTGTTAAGAGGAGCCGACTCTATGATCTGGGATGGAGGTAGATGTGTGTGTTAAGAGGAGCCGACTCTATCATCTGGGGTGGAGGTAGAGTGTGTGTTAAGAGGGAGCCGACTCTATGATCTGGGATGGAGGTAGAGTGTGTGTTAAGAGGGCCGACTCTATCATCTGGGGTGGAGGTAGAGTGTGTGTTAAGAGGGAGCCGACTCTATGATCTGGGATGGAGGTAGAGTGTGTGTTAAGAGGAGCCGACTCTATGATCTGGGATGGAGGTAGAGTGTGTGTTAAGAGGAGCCGACTCTATGATCTGGGGTGGAGGTAGAATGTGTGTTAAGAGGAGCCGACTCTATGATCTGGGGTGGAGGTAGAGTGCGTGTTAAGACGGAGCCGACTCTATGATCTGGGATGGAGGTAGAGTGTATGTTAAGAGGGAGCCGACTCTATGATCTGGGATGGAGGTAGAGTGTATGCTTAGGGAAAGCTGACTCTATGATCAGCTGGAATCCACTATGCTCTCAGGACTGGGAGGAAGTTGCTTTCTTTTATTGTTATTGTTTGTTTAGGAGCACACCCAGTGATGCTCAAAGGTTCCCGGCTCTGCACTCAGGAATTACTCCTGGTGGTGCTTGGGGGACCATATGGGATGCTGGGGATCAAACCCGGATCTGCTGTGTGCCAGGCAAATGCCCTCCCTGCCTTGTACTATCACTCAGGCCCTGAGTAATGTTTTAAATTGGCTATTGAAGGGACTCGGTGTGTGTGAGGACAGGCATGGGGGGTAGGAGGTCGGAGGACAGTTCAGGGGGACCCCTCTTGGCGACTCAGCCAACAAGGCCGAAGGTGCCGCTCAGGGCCGAGGCTGCTCAGACCCTGAGGTCGCCCCTGTATGGCTGGGGAGCCTCTAGGTCAGCCCAGCATGGCCGGGAGCCTCCAGGCCCACACCTAGTGCTGGGACATCTCCAGGTCTCACCCCAGCAGTGCTCAGAGGTGTAGTTAGAAAAAGAAATGGTGCGGTTGGAGGGATAAGACAGCCAGGGGAAGGTGTTTGCCTTGCACGCAGCAGCCCAGGTTTGATTCCCAGAACCACCGATGGCTCCCTGAGCACCAGATTCGACCCCAGGGCACCGCGAGGTGCGATTCCAAAACCAACCGCGGGGATGACAAGCCCATGAAGCGGTATCTGGATTGGTGACGGGAGTGGGGCCTCCTCGGCTAGGAAGAGAATCGGCTCTCTTCAGCAGGACGCCCTGGGGGTGCTTAGTCCAACAGCATGGGGAGGGGGCCTAGGGAAGGGGGATCCCGGGAGATAGAGCAGCTGCCTAGGATGTGTGCGACTGTAGCTCCCTGTCAGGCAGAGCCTGGGGGCAGCCTGGTGACCCCCCCCACACACACACACAGCAGTGCCAGGGTCATCGTCCCTGAGGGGGGTGGCCTGTAGGAAGCAATAATAACCTGTTGAGGTTACTCAGGCAATGCACGCAGCCCTTGAAAGCACAGCGAGAAGAGAATGATGGGCAGTGAGGGGCGGGACGCCTGTGGTTCCGGCTCCCACAGCTCAGGGGATGCAGCTCGGTTGGGGGCAGCCCCCGTCAGCTGGAGTCTGGAGCTGTGTCCCTGGACCTGGGAAAGAATCTCAGGCCAGAGAGAACTGCTCTTCCTCCTGGGAGCGCGGTCCCCTGCCCGTAGCGGGATGCCCGTTTACGGGATGTGGCCCGCTTGGGCTCGTGGTCTGTCACAGCCCACCTCCTGTTTGTTCCCTTCTTCCTGCTGGCCATCCTGAAGCCACCGTCTTGGAATTTGGGGGACCAAACTGGGGTTGCTGCCCGCTGCAGGGAGCGCGTGACACACGGGCGTCAGTGGTCACCTCTGAGGACCGGTGAAAGCCCAGTGACTCAGGCCTGCCCCTGTAGCTGGCTGCCACCGGCCTGGACCCAGGCGGCATCTGTCGTGGAACACTGACCTCCGTCCTGCCCCTACGTCCACTCTGCTCCCCATAGCGCCAGTGCCCCTCTCCCCCCACTGTCCCCGTTTGCCCGGCTGCAGGCGTGGGTTTGGCTCTCAGAAGCCTCCCTGGATCCTGGAGTCTTCTTTCCAAGGTGCCCGCAAGTGTTGGCCACACCCACCACTGCAGCACAGCCAATCAGGAGCAAGTCCCATGACCTCCGCCTCCTCCCCTTATCCTCTGAGACTTGCCCCAGCTGGCTCAGTCCCAGCAGGTGAAGCGGGTCCAAGTTCCTGAGCTCACTCATGAGTCCACGATGCAGGCCGGGGGTCCTGGAGGAGCAGGCGACAGAGCAGCCGGCTTCTGTCAGACCGACGGGCCCTAGGCAGAAGTAGAGGTGATGGCAATGCCAGTGAGATGGTCCACTCAAGTGGCACACAGAGGCCAAGGCCAGTTCCTGGACTCAGAGAAACCTGGCGGACCCATTCCTCCTCCCACTCCAGAGTCTTGATCACTTGACATCCTGTTATTCATCAATTTACTCCAGTGGGCACCAGTAATGTTTCCATTTGACCCTATCACGTGCCTATGTAGCCCAGTGGCATCTAGTTGTTTCAGGAATATGAAGAGCCTCAAACAGTTCCTTCAGGATCTTGGACGAAGAAGTCTGACCATCTTGTAGGTGGGCAGCCACATGATTTTTGACATCCCATGGGGTCCAGTCGGTAATGGCTCTAGTCCAGCGGTCATCTCCAAATTGCATTACATGTCCAGCCCATCTGATTTTCGGCGCCTTGGCAGACGGAGACAGCGTCCCTGACTCTCGATCATTGATGGAAGTCTACCCTTCCTGAAATGTCAGGGCCTTGCCACCCGTGTCCCTCCTCAGAAGGCAGCCGAAGCGTGTCCAGAGCCGCCTGTCTGCCCCCAGCAGTAAACAGCCCTGCCCTCTCCCCCCTCCCCACCCGCTGAAAGCCGCCTGCTCACCTGCTCTCCCAGTCTGTTTGGGGCCACACCCAGCGGTGCTGGGGATCCATCAGCGTCCGCTTCAAGCAACGCTAGCATCTCGCTTGCTTCCTTCTATCTTTCTCTTTGTGCTTTTGCTTTGTGCTATCTGTCTGGCCCTTTTAGCGCAGTCTTGAGAGAACAGTATTAGCTCACTCTGTCTTCATAGATTAAAACGGTTGTTGCTGTTATTTGCTCAGAAGCTGATATTCGTTGGTGCTAAAAGACAACCCATTATTAAGTCTATGAAGAGTATGTCCTCTCCAGAGTCGGTTCAGTCTTCTTCTTGCTCCCCCTTGCTCATGTGCTCGGGCTGGGAGGGGTTCGGGGCGGAGCCCTCGGAAGCTGTTTTCAACAGACCTATCTACTGCTTCCCGTCCCTATCACCACATGCCCAGTTTCTGGCACACACCTAAAACAGAGCCTGCCTTTCCGTAAAAGGAAGCCCCCAGGAGAGGCAGATGGGTTAAATATGTGCTTTATTATTCCACAAGAATCCAGTGGAGCCTGAGTAGTTTGAGTGCACTTATGTGTATTTTTAGTTCAGCTCCTTGGAAGAAAATCTGCATGACAATTGGGTGGCAGTATTTGCTATGGCGCTAGTGATTTAATAGTCACACATCATGCATTTTAAACAACATAATTAGCTTTTGAGAAGAAAAATGCACATCACCTTGGTTTAAAAATGTAAATTGTGTCAGGAATTGATGTCTGAAAATGAAGCTTGTTTGCCCTGCCTGAGAATTGGAGCTCCACAGAGACTACGGAAAGCATGGACGTAGCACAGCACAGAGACTGCAGAAAGTGTGAACGTAGCACAGCACAGAGGCTGTGGAAAGCGTGGGCGTAGCATAGCAAAAACCTTTCTAATTCCAATGGGCTGCTCCGCTGTTCCCTGCTTCTGTTGACTTAAATGGTTTTGTTAGTTGTGCATCTTTTCTGCTTTGTTTTTATTTGGGGGAGGGGGCACACCTGGCAGTGCTTAGGGCTTACTCCTGGCTCTGCACTCAGGGATCACTCCCGTGGGCTCCGGGGACCTTATGGGGTGTGGGGGGCGGAACCTGGGTCGGCTGCAGCCAGAGCAAAGCCTCGCTGTGCTATCTGCTACCTGTCACTCCATTCCGTTTGGTTTGTTTCTGTTTGGGGGCTACGTCTGACGCTCAGGCTCCGTCTGATGCTGCTCCAGGGACCACATGTAATGCCCGGATTGAACCAAGTTTATAGCAGCCACAACCCACACAAGCTCTCTCCCCCCCAGCCCCCCCACATTGGTGCTCTCTCTCCCCAGCCCTTAAATGGTGTTTTTATACTACTCCCAAGGTACCTGATTCTTTGAAATTTAAACGAAAATAGTTAAGTCACATTAAGTATTAATGTTAACCCAATTGACCTCCCTTTTTATTTTAGTTTACTGACCTCTGATTTCGGAAGTGAATCTTCCGGCCTCTCCAATGTGATCCTTAGCCTCACATCACATTGCCTGTTGCTCAGAAAAGGTCGGAAGTTTCCCCACCAGTGAGGCAGTGGTCCTTCCTCCCCGGGATGGCTGAGCCTCCCGTAAGTCCTCACAGTGACCAGGACGGCAGCAGAGCCCCCCCCATTGCCCAGCCTGAGGCAATGCTCCCCTCTAGTTGGTCCTGGGGTGCTGCCTTAATACTGTGCCAGGACCAAAGGGTCCACCCAGCGGGACACCCGCACTATGGGCAGGTGGTGGTCTGTGGGCGCCTCTCCTGCAGGCATCCGGGGAAGGGTGTCGCCACTGTCACAGACTTGGGTGAGGCCCTTTTTTCCCAGACCTCCAGCACTGCTCTCGCAGTGAGATTAAAGCAAACGGCAGGGCTTGGCCTGACGGAGCGAGCGCCTGAGGAGTTGGGGGCCTACGGCAAGTGCCACATCCGCGTCAGCTCTCCCTTCTCATACTGCTCTTCCTGTCTACAGGGGAGGAAACGGAGCATCCTGGGCTGCCCGGGCTGTATATAGGAGTCAGTCAGGGACGTGGAGCCACAGCAGCTGTGAAGGACGTTGTGTGGCCCCCAAGCCGCCATGGCCCAGCTCTGACAATACATTAAACCCGTCTAAGCTCTGGCAGTACATTAAACCCTTCTGTTCTAAGCAGGAGGAAGCTCTTCTTTTGTTTGTTTGATTTGAGACGCATGCAGTTGTGCTCAGAGCTTCCTGCTGGCGGTGTGATTGGGGATCACCCTGGGGTGCTGAGGATCAAACCTGGGTCAGTGGTCTGCAGGGCAAGAGTCCTGACCCCCCACTGTCTGCAACTCTCTAGAAAGCACATGATAAAGAATTACCTGCTCTGACACACGAACCGTTCGGGATGCGGCGGACAGCTAAGGAGATTACCAACCCCCAGACCTCCAGCTAGCCACAGACGGGCAGGGCAGAAACGGAATTGTAGAGACTGTGTGTAGAATGACGCAGATGACTGTTCTGACCAGAGGCAGCTCTAGCGCTGGGTTCATTCCATGGAGAAAGCACAAGTTGGCTAAGTTTCAGGAGGAAAGTGCCCTTCCTGTCTTAAGACACACTGGAACCCTTCAGTAAGATGGGGAGAAAGGTCAGCGTGCCCCCCACCACTACCGTGCTCAGGGAGTCACATTCTGGGAGTGGCGACAGCATCCGCACATCTTGGATCTAGCATTTGGATCTATCATCCCTTTTCAAGGCATTTTCTCAGGGACCTAAGGGGAGTTTGAGCCACACGTGGCAGTGCTCAGAGCTTAGTCCTGGCTCTATAATCAGGGGTCACTTCTGGCAGAGCTTGGGGGTTCATAGATGGGGCCCAGGATGGAAGCCAGGGCTGGCGAGGTGGGAGGCAACACCTGGCCCCATTTGTCTCTTCAGCTCCTCCCATCGCCTTAAACTCTAGAATCTGGTCCACGCATGTGCCCTGACTCCATGCCCTGTCTCGGGACACTCACACAACCGCTCTGACTCTTCAGGAAGTTGCAGGCACCCGCGGGTGTGGAAGCCCTGGCCGGCCAGCACAACTGAAGTCCTCTTTACAAAGCTGGACACTAGGGCTCTCCCTCGGCACCACTTACGGTGCCCTGAGCACCGCCAGGAGTGACCCCTGAGCGCAGAGTGGGGAGTAAGCTCTGAGCACTGCAGCGTGCGGCATCTCCCTCTGCCCCCTAAAGAACCTAAAAGGGCTCTAAAATTACCCTTGGCCCCCACTTCCCTGCCTGTGAGCGGAGCAGATCTTACTCGTCAAACCCTTTTACATTCAGTGGTTAAAAGTAAGGTCTGGGAATTGTGTGCCAGAAGGCTTCACTGTGTGGGGGGTAATTCATAGGGTTATGGCCACTCTGGTCTTTGTTTAAGGGTCTCAAAGGTAAGAGATGGGGAAAGGAGAAGCAGCTGAGAGCTAGGGTTGGTTCTAGACACAATCCACAGCTCACAAGCTGCCTTTGGTTAATAAGAAGAGGGAGAGAAAAGAGGGACAAATTTCTGCACGGCTGCCTCCTGCTGGTCCAGTGGGAAAATTGGTGTGGTTCTTGCTCAGCAGTTGTTGCTGCTGTTGTTGGCGGGTCAGGTGGAAAGGCTGTAGAATAGCGGACGTGCTCAGGGCTACTCTGGGCTCCAAGTTCAGGAGTGGCGCCGGCTCTGCGCAGGGCTACTCCTGGCTCTGTGCTCAGGGTTACTCCTGGCTCTGTGCTCAGGGTTACTCCTGGCTCTGTGCTCAGGGTTACTCCTGGCTCTGTGCTCAGGGCTACTCCTGGCTCTGTGTTCAGGGCTACTCCTGGCTCTGTGCTCAGGGTTACTCCTGGCTCTGTGCTCAGGGTTACTCCTGGCTCTGTACTCAGGGTTACTCCTGGCTCTGTGCTCAGGGTTACTCCTGGCTCTGTGCTCAGGGTTACTACTGGCTCTGTGCTCAGAGCTGACTCCTGACTCTGTGCTCAGGGCTACTCCTGGCTCTGTGGTCAGGGCTACTCCTGGCTCTGTGTTCAGGGTTACTCCTGGCTCTGTGCTCAAGAGTGACTCCTGGCTAGGAACTGAGGACCATAATCAGTGCAGGAATCAAGCCAAGTTAATGGCTTGCGAGGCAAGTAAAATCTCTCTGTAGGTATATACACATATATACGGCTTAAAAATAAATGTAGGGTTTAGGGCACATTCCACTCCTGGGGAGTGCAGCTCCCCCAACCTCATCTTCTAATCTTCTTCCCGCAGTGCTCCATAGGGCAACATGTGAGGGGTCCACCTTAACCCCTGAACTATCTATGGGGCCCTTGTGAGCTTTGTCTTTTGTTTGTTAAGGGGCCACACCCAGCAGTGCTCAGGGCTTCCTCCTGGCTCTGCGCTTCTCCTGGTGGGGCTGGGGGCAGGCAGTGCTGGGGTCCCAGTGTGGGCCTTACCCTGTGCCGTCTCTCTGGCTGGGCATTTGGGTTTCGAGGTGACAGTCGCGAAGGGTAAGAGTCCACTCACAAGGCGGGGCTGGCTCAGCCTCACGCCAACATCCTGTTCACGCCTGTCACGCATGTGCTTGGCACAGAACCCCAGGGCCTGTTGGGAAGTGACTCCAGACCCTCTGCTCCCCCATCCATATCTCCTCCACCCTCGTCTCCTCTGGGTGTTTTTTTACCCCCAGGAACAGGGTTTTTAAAGACCAAGATCTGAGACTGGAGCAATAGTACAGCAGGTAGGAAATATACGTGGCTATTTATTTGCCTTTATTCCTGAAGAGACCAGATGCCATTGGGCTATATTGCACGTGATAGGGTCAAATGGAAATGTTACTGGCGCCTGCTCGAGCAAATCGGTGAATAAGGGGATTCAAGTGATCAAGTGATCAAGTGATTTATTTGCCTTGCATGTGGCCAACCCAGGTTCCATACCTGGCATCCCATATGGTCCCCTGAGCACCGCCAGGAACCATATGGTTCCTGAGTGCAGAGCCAGGAGTTACCGTGAGCATCGCGGGTGTGACCCAAAAGGCAAAAACTAAATAAAATTAAAAAATAAAATCAAGAACCTGACAAATCTCCGTTGGATCCTGGCTCAGTGAGGCTGGGCCTGGGCGCCACCCCCCCTCCCCCAGCTTTTGCTCCCCTTCCTCCCGGAGCCGCTGGTTTATAGACCTGTGATCTGGGGTGGATGCAATGAGGGAGGGGGCTCTCCTCCAGGCCCACCAGAGGGGCCAAACCAGGCTGCAGTGGGTCTCAGGGTCTTGCTTGGTGGCGGGACCTGCAGCGTGGCGCTGAGGCCCTGGGTGCTGGTGGCGGGGGCACCAGTGCTGGGGAACCCCGTCCCAGTCACGGCAGTGGCTCACCCAAGACGCTTCTCTCTCCCTCTGCCCCCTAGGTCACGTGACCGGGAACAGTAACTCCACGTTTATTTCCAGCGGGCAGGTGATGAATTTCAAGGGCGACATCATCGTGGTCTACGTCAGCCAGAACTCACAGGAGGGCCCTGCAGGGCCCGCGGGGGGACAGGGGGAGCCCCGGGCCACCCAGTGCAGGAGGAGAGCCCCACCCTGCTGCGCCTCGTTCGCCGGCCTCGGGCCTCGCTTCCCAGACACGTGTGCTGGGCTGCAGGGAGAGCGGCGACAAAGGCGGAGCCTGACCCAGAGCAGCTGGACAAGGCCTCCCGCCCTGTGCAGGAGCAGGGCGTGGCCGAGGCCCTGCGCTGAGCCACTGTCCAAGACGGCTGCCGCCAGAGGCGCCCTGAGGGATGCGCCCCTCGGAGCCGTGGAGCAACTGGATGCACCGGACCGCCAGGTGGCCCAGCCCCAGTGCCCTGCGCCGGCCCCTCCCGGGATGGCCCTGGACCTGGAGAAGGGTCACGGGCACTGGGGCCTGGGCGGGCCTGCAGAGCCCCGGTGTCCCCCAGCGGTACTGAAGTGTCAGACTTTCTATCCACTTGTTCTTGGTAGACCAGAGACTTTAGTTTTTTTGGCTTTGGGGCCGCACCCAGTGATGCTCAGGGGGTTGCTCCCGGCTCTGCACTCAGGAATCTCCCGGCAGACCCAGGGCCGTATGGGATGCTGGGACTGGAAGCAGGTGGGCTGCTGCAAGGCAGGCGCCTTCCTCGCTGTACTGTCACTCCGGCCCCTCAGAGACTTTAGTTTTTAGTGATTTGTCACTGCACTCACTGACAGCTAGACAATATCAGTTACCAGCCAGTGACACAGGCATGCCCCTGGCGGTGCTCCTCACCTCCTCTCACCTTGCCTCCACTCGCCTCCCCTCCCTTCTCCCTTCAGACTGGATCATCTCTGACACGTCTCAATGACTGTGTGTCTCTGCTTGCATCTATTGTTTGTTGTTCAAGTTAGTGGTGCTCCCTCCATCCTTCCCCATGCCACATTGTGTGTGTGTGTGTGTGTGTGTGTGTGTGTGTGTTTCTTTTTTTGGCCTTTTGGGCCACACCCGGCAGTGCTCAGGGCTTGCTCCTGGCTCTGCACTCAGGAATCACTCCTGCGGGGCTCCGGGGAACATATGGGATTCTGGGGATCGAACCCGGGTCGGCTATGAGCAAGGCAGATGTGCTCCCTGTGGACTAAGGCTCTGGCCCCACTGTCACCATAGTCCAAGGATTTTCTTGAATATTCCCAAAGGGCATCGTCTTTGCACAAATTGTCTTGTGCCTTTAACAGCAAGTGCCTGTGATTTGCTGATGGCTTAGGGGAAGGAGGGTGTGGGGTGTCTGTACCAAGCTAGAAGTGTGAACTCTGGAGGGAGATTCAGAGGACAAGTGAAGGGGGTAGTGAACAGTTTCATGCTCCCCGTGTTTCTCAATGGAAAGAAAGGGCCCCCCCCCCACAGGTTTTCAGTTGGGGTCACTCCTTAGGTAGAGCTGAGGTGCTGTTGTGTCCTGCCCTAAGCCATCCTAATGGCTCCCCAGCCCTCTGGGGACGACTATACCCCTTCCAGCAGACAGACTCGGTGCCTCCGAAACAAAATCTTCATAAACAGCCATGGTTTCTGCCTGGTCTTATTCTTGTTGCCCTTCGGAAAGACTTGTCAAACAATTGGACACACAAAGTGGCAAGCAGGGTGGGTCGAGAAAGACCCCCATCAGCACGCTCCTGACAATGGAAGAACGACTTAGGGGTTTACACGGGCCCGGCACTGTCGCTGTGCCCTTACGCTCCAGCACATGGGCCTGGAAAACACTCCCGCTGTTTCCTGATGTGTGTAAATTATGGACTAAATCCACATCATGTGAACAGGAGGAAATCGGCCCTAGAGATGCCTTTCCCTTAGCATCAGCCCTTTTGTGAGGAAACACACGGTGTGAGTCAGGCTGAAGCGGAGTTACCTGGGCTACTTCCTCTGGGGGCTCGTGAGGATTATGTTCTCAGATACCAGGAGGACAGTGAAAAGGCCAAAGCACACTGGAGGTCACTTTTGGGTATTTGGTAGATGTTGAGACTGCTCGTACTGGCCGCTGTCCAGATGTTAATGGGCACGCTGGGAGGCGAGGCTGATCCCCTCTCTTCCCCCTACGTGGCTGCAGAGCCCTTGGAAATGCTGGCCTAGAAGTAGCCAATTATGACTGTTAACAGAGACATGAGGGCAGCTCTGTCATTTGTGGGACTCCCGAGCCAACATTGAAAACAACCACCACCAACAAAACTCAGGAAATTATTGTACTGCCTGGATGAGTGTTGGTGGGAATTAACTGCCTTTTCTGCCCTTTTATTTAACATCCATCCAAAAAGACATTATAAAAGTGGAAGAAACCATTATACTGTTGCTGTGGAGTATTTTAAATATGCCTCGGATTCCGCTGTTGAGCTCAAAACTCAGTTTTCTGCTGTGACTGGTCATCTCACTGGTTGAAATTCCTTTGTCTTTCTGTGCTTTCCTGTTTTCGTGTGAAAGAGCACTAATGATCATTTTGACACTTTGCCTACGCCAATATAAAGGATGCTACAATGAATGTTAAAAGTATCTTGAGCTCCTTAAATAAAGGTGCTAAATATACACATAATACTTTCAGAAAAAGGTAATTTTGTCTCCCACACGGACCCTTATTATATTTTATCGATCCAAAGACAATTAAATTATAGGAAGTGTACACTTCCTCTAAATGCATATAAACATTTGGGTCTGTGTTATTACACATGTGACAAATGTAGACAGAATTCAAAGAATAAAGAACATTAGTTTAGGAGAATATTAAACTTATATTTGATCATAAACTTTTTTGGTGTGTGTTTTTTTCCAGTTCTTAATTGAAACAGGGCTCTTTTTAAGAACTTGACAGTTTTCTGCTGGGGGCCATTGTTGTATTAGGGACTGGCTGTGTTGTGTCTCGCTGGAGGAAGCCATAAAGACAGAGTTGGGATATAAATGTCCAGCTTTGAGGACACAGGTGCTGTCGGTATTCTAAGAAGAAAATTCTTTCCAGGCGCAGGTTGACCATGCAATAATAGATGAAAGGGAGGGACTGGTGTGATAGTCCAGCAGGTAGGATGTTTGCCTTGCATGCAGCCAACCTGGGTTCGATCCCGGCATCCCATAGGGTCCCCCTGAGCACCGCCAGGGAGTAATTCTTGAGCACAGAGCCAGGAGTAACTCCTGAGCATTGCCAGGTGTGACCCAAAAAGCAAAAAAAAAAAAAAAGAGAGAGAGAGAGAGAGAGAGAGATGAAAGGGAAATGGTATCTAGTATCTACTGCCCACTAGCGAACTTGCTATAGGGAGGGAGACCGAGCAGGAAGCAGCTTGAATGTGTTATCCTGGGAACTTCATATAGCAGGAGGGAAAGATGGCCTGTGCTGTGTCCAAACCATTCCCAAACTTAGTGACTTAAAATAGCCTCCATAAACTTTTCTGGGTGGACCCAGCGGGGCTTTGTTGGGGAGCAGGGGGCAACCCACCCCACCTGAGTTCTTGTGAGGTGGGATGGATGAATCAACATCAGACCCCCATTGGTAGAAGATGTTACTAGCACACATATGGAGACTTGGCATGCCTGAAAAAGCCAAAGCAAAATAAGGACAGACTGGAGATATTTATTTAGTCCTCTCAAGCTCTGCTGAGAGCGCCAGCCACAAGAAGAGTGGAAAGGAAGATGTTCCTGCTGAAGAGGGGGTGCCCTTCTCGCCGAGAGTGAGAAGGTGAGTGGACAGAGTGGACACGTTCACTGACAGTTTGATGAAAGTCATCAAAGACGTGATGTTCGCTCTTATGTGGCTTCAACAGTTAAGTCCTGTAGAATTTTGAGAGTCTCTGAGAGCACGTGACTCCATCTTATCGTCTGCTGTGGGGCGCCGTGAGTACATGTTCTCCTTTTGGGAGAATGCATCAGGTATTCCAAGGTCTTAACATGACCCTGAGCCATCCTTTGGCATTTGTGTCAGCTGCTTGGTCCCTGAGTATCCCTGAGTCTGGAGATAATGAGCTGTGAGGCCTTAGGAGCGTCAGGGTGTCCCAGACAGCCAGGGCAGCTGCACATGCTCTCCCAGGGTGCAAAGGTGGCTGCTGAAACCAGGTAGGAAAAAATAATTATATCTGGTTATTGAGTTTGTGATTTCTATACAGTAAAATTTACCCTTTTTGAAGTACGTGCTTTTATAGGTTTTGACCAAAACAGACAGTTTTGTAAACCCCACACCACGAGCAAAAGAGAGAATTTTCAGCTACCTGAAACCTGTTCAAAACTTCCTGCTTTGCTCTGCCGCCAGTCTTCTCCTGACTGGACAATTCTTACCCCTCGCTGAAGCTCACCAATGTCTAACACCCATATCCTTTAACATGATGCCATGTAAATGGAACCTAGAGTGGGCACCGTTTGTTAATTACATCTCAATAAATCTGGGGAGGAAGAACTGAAAAGAAAGCAAGATGTAGGCCCTAGAGGTCATCGGTGAGGTGTGGTGTGTGGAATGCCCAGAGCCAGGGTCCTGGCTCCATGCTAAACTGTCCTTTGTCACCACACCAGGTCTCCACGCTGCCAGCAGCCTCTTCACTTGATCTGAAACCACCACCACCACCCCCATCATAAGTAAACCTCTGGTGGTTGCTTCTGAAAACAGCAGCAGCAGCAGCAGCCATCACAAGGAAGGGGAGAAAGTGAGTTTCAGGGAGAAGCAGGAAACTCCTCACACCCCCGAAGTTAACACTTGGGTAACTAACGGCCATTGAAGAAGCCGCCTGCTAAACGGGGGCCAGGTGTGGGATGTGCTCTGCTGTCGCAGCCAGGCCAGAAGGGATAGCGGCTACTCTGACGTGGTGGCAC
Source organism: Cryptotis parvus (assembly GCA_021461705.1). Lineage (NCBI taxonomy): Eukaryota > Metazoa > Chordata > Mammalia > Eulipotyphla > Soricidae > Cryptotis > Cryptotis parvus. The sequence goes on from JAJIBD010004153.1 coordinate 185,859, forward strand.
AGGCCCTTAGAGACACAGTCTGTGGGCACTCGGAGCTCCAAGATTCGCCTTCCTGCCCGCTGGACTTTGGAGGTAGGGGTCAGGTTTACAATCAGTCGGTTTCGTGCCCTCTATGAACCTCTGTTTCAGTGCAAGCAAAGGTGTGCTGGCATCGCACCGTGTAAGTGGAGGGAAGACCGTGATGGGCATGATTTTAAAAGTCCACCCTTTTTTCAATAAAAGCTCTTGCCTCTTCATGCCAACGAACATCACTGGGTCTGGTCTCTCTCCCTGACACCATCTTGTTGTTGATGTTTCAGGATTCGCCCACTTTCTTGCCAACTGGCATTCTTTTGCCTGGGTGTTCCATAGATTATTTACCTGCTCACCAGCTGGACAACACTAGGTTATTTCCAGTTTGGGGCAATAACATGTAAAATTGCTCTACACCTTCAGATCCATGTTTGGGGCAGCTATGGGTTATTTATTGTGGAGCCTAGGAAAGGGGCTTCCTTGTGATGTTTGCTTGCCCACCACCAGCCTGGGAGCTCCCCATCGCCCACACCCTCATCAGTACTTGCTATAGTTACAGACTCTGAAAAGCAGTTGCTAATGACAGATTTGGTTTGGTTTCCTAGAAGCTAGACTTTAGGTCAATCAGAAGAAGCTAATAATGAAGTATTCTGAGCAACCATACTCTTAAAAGAATAACTTTTCCATACTTGTTGGAAACTTTCATACAAAACATTCTTTTTTGTTTTGTTTTTATTTTTACTTTTGGGTTATACCCGGCAATGCTCAGGGCTTTCTCCTGGCTCCGCACTCAGGAATTACTGCGGGTGATGCTTGGGGGACCATATGGAATGCCAGGGACTGAACCGGTCGGCTGCGTGCAAGGCAAATGCCCTACCTGCTGTACTATCATATCATTAGACCCCTAAGCAACATTCTTGATAGCTAAGCCTTAAAGGAAGATTGCAGTGGGTCCCAAGCTCTAGGGGTATTTTTATAAAATTTTATTGCTTATACCCAGGGCTCTGCCCCTTGGGCCCTGGATGTTGATGGTCTGACATAGAAAAGGACTGGGCCCCCTGGGATGAACCCAGTACCACGGCAGAGCCTGGCAAGCTACCATGGTGTATTCGATATGCCAAAATCAGTAACAATAATGGACCTTATTCCCAATGAATGGAGACGTTACTGGTACCCACTTGAGCAAATCGATGAACAATGGGAAGACAAGTGATACAAGTGATATTATACCACCATGAGATACACAATTACAAAGCTGTTTATGATTGAGTTTCAGTCATACTGTGTCCCAGCACCCATCCCTCCACCCATTCCCAACAGCAATCCCCAGCCTGTCTCTATGGCAGGCACTTCTTTCCTTCTCCTCCTTCTTCCTTGCATATATATATTTAGGGGTTTTTATGTATATACCCTTGCCTATGTTCAATGCTCAGTTCTAGTCTGGTGTGACCATTTCCAAGAATTATTAGCACACTGATCCCTTCTCTATATTACCTAACATCTGACCCACACACACACTGTGGTAGAGTCCAACCATTGACAGGTCCTCCTGGTGCCTGTTTTGCCTGGCCCTGCACATTAGTCTCATACTATTTTTTTAAATATCACTAGGAGTATTTTTGAGCATTCAAATGAGATTGTATTTTCATTAAAAGGGAGCTCTGAACTTTATTAATGCTATTCTAAAAAGAACTTGGACATTCCAGAACCATAATTAGAACAATGGCAGCATTGGAGCATTCTCGTTTCTGTTGCAGGAAATAACTTTTCCTGGAGCTGTCTCTAGGAGTACTTCCTGAATAGGATACGACCAGGGGAGAATACTGGGTTACTCCCTGTTTGCCTCATGTTCCCCTCACTGTCCATTCAGACACGCTGAGAATTAATTCTAAATCACGAGCATTGGTCCCAATGGAACATTATTAGAGAATTAACTCAGTCATCACAACAATTGTAAGCAACAGTATCAAGACAAATGCTCGCAGCTGGAAATGTTCACATCCTTGGAGCTTTGATGCTACCATATTCCACTAGCCTGGGGGAAGAGAATGCGGGGAAGAGGCGCCTTTGAGCCCAGAGAGACTCCAGCAGGAGACCCCCTCTTGCCCATCTCCTCTCCAGCTTTCCAGTAGCCAAGGTAGTCACTATTTGTAACACCAGCACTTGGCAAATACAATGGGTGCTGGGAAAGTTTAAGCAAATTGTCCTGGCAGCATTACGAACTGTTTGAGTTAGATGGAAGATGAGGATTCGCCTTGCTTGGAATGGTTTTGGCTGTGTGCCAGAAGGGCTGGCCCAGAGGCAAGCAGAAGCTGTCGGAGACGCTGAGAGGCAGATGAGGTTTACAGGTAGCTGTACTGCATCTTCAGGATTCTAAGAAAATAAAGTGTTCTGTGTTTTCAGTCTAGGTATGCAGCATTTATTACACAACAGCCACACAGGAGTTACTTACCTGACGGTGCCAGGCCCTCTGTGGGAGGGACAGTGTACACACAGTAGGCTATTCAGTCCTGAGTTTCTACTTCCTCTCCAGACTTGCACCAAACCTAAATAAATAAGAGAAAACTCTTGCATTGAGGGACTCTTTGGGCCTCCCTATTATTTATAAAATTTTTGCAGGAGCTGGGTCCCACTTCATTTAAAGGCTGCAGTTTACAAAGTTATTCATGATGATTTGTTACAGGCACTCAGGGGTCCAGCACCAATCCCACCACCACTGTCACCTCCCACCACTGTCTCCATGTTCCCAACCACCCCTCAAGCCTGCTCCCATAGCACGCCCCAATAATTTATTTTATATTGCTTGTCACCACTAAATGGCTAATGGGATGATCAGAAGTATTTCTGCTAAAGTAAACTTGTGAAAATTTGTGTTATCTCACCATGAGGACATAAATGTCGGAGGGCTTACCAAGCTGTTGCTGCAAGTCAAGCTTCTGTGTTGGTGTGACTGTTCGTGGAGACTGGTTGGCTTCTCCGTCACCTCCCATCCAATCTGCTGTGCTCTGACTGGGATGTCAGCTTGGAGAATGGAGGTGTTGCGGGCCACTCATGCAGCTGCATGCTCCGGGAAACCCAGAATATTTAACTGGCCAGTCCAGCTGGGCATGGCAACAATGGTTGGGGTTGAGGGAGGCTTCTGGGCTTTGGGAGGATGGAACTCGGCCCACCCGACTCTGGAGATCGCCTGGCTCTCTCAACTGGGACTAGGTAGCTGAGAAATTTTTGCGGCTATTGGATCTTTTCTGAGATTCATTTGAGACTCTGGAACAAGGCTGGCAGATGAGATGTTGTGATGGCAGGGGGTAGGGCTGCCTGGGTTTCTGGAAGCACAGGGTGGGCCAGCGGAGCAGGAAGGTGCCTATCCCACTCCGAGAAGGCCTCCCTGTAGGAAAGAACATTATTGCAACTTTCCCACTGTTGGAATCTCTCCACCTTTCCCTTAGATCCCGATCCAATGGCAACATCTTTTTTGTTTGATTTTTTTGCTTTTTTGGGTCACACCTGGCAATGCTCAGGGGTTATTCCTGAGTCTTCGCTCAGGAATTACTCTTGGTGGTGTTCGGGTACCATATGGGATCCCGGGGGATCAAACCGGGTTGGCCACATGCAGGCAAATGCCCTACCCGCTGTGCTATTGCTCTGGCCTCCCAATAGCAACAATGGGGGCTTGCAGTACCTTTTCCTGAACATTTTCAGGAAGCACATGGTCACACCTTTGACTTGTGGCTTCTTGCAGTCAGTGGGGGAGGAGGGGGCACACAGTGACCGTGAGGACCCCCCTAAATACCTCTCCTGCCCCTGTCATTCACACTCTTCCCGGGGTCTGCGATCCAGCCCTCCAGGGGCCGGCATGTCTCTGACAGAGTTATTTGTCCTATCAGCACCTGATCCCCAAAGAAAACGACAGCAGCATGAAGAGACAGTGATCCTGACCTGGATTCAGCAACTGTTTCATGTAATAATCCCTGCTCATAAAATCTCTGGTCCTCAACTGGGAAGCCAAGAAGTGACCAGCCACCCAGTCAAGAGTGCAGAAAGCATTCGTTTATTTGCAGTCTCTGGTGCCCAACATTGGCACCTGCCATACACATACTAAAAGCTTTCCTTGGGGCCAGAGCGGTAGCACAGCAGGTAGGGCATTTGCCTTGCATACAGCCAACCCAGGTCTAATCCCCAGCATCCAATATGGTCCTCTGAGCACCGCCAGGAGTTAATTCCTGAGTGCAGAGCCAGAAATAACCCTGAGCATTGCCAGGTGTGACCCCAAAAAGCAAAATAATAAAGTGAAAAGTTTTCCTTGTTTATCTGCAAGGCACAGTTTGCCTATGTATATATGTATGTATGTATGTATGTATGTTTGTGTGTATGTATGTATTGTGTATTGTTGTGTGTATGTATGTGTGTATGTATGTGTATGTATGTGTGTATGTATGTGTGTATGTATGTGTGTATGTATTTTTTTTGCTTTTTTGGGTCACACCCAGCAATGCTCAGGGGTTACTCCTGGCGGTGCTTGGGGGACAATATGGGAAGCTGGGGAACGAACCCGGGTTGGCAATGTGCAAGGCGAACACCCTCCCCGCTCCGGCCCCTCTATTTGTTGGGCTGGCCTGGCAACCCTGGCACTCCCCGGACTTTCTGGGCCACCACGGCAGCACGCGGGCCCTGCAGCTCACTGCTGCTGGTCTGCAGGTCTCTTCCCACCGTCCCTCTGCAGTGGGAGGGAGGTGCCATTGCAAGTGGAAAAATCACAAGTATTTCCTTCTCTAAAGATCACTGGACTATGATCCGGGCTGGAAAACCCAGGCTGGCCCAAGAGGTTCCATGACGCACACGTGTCTAGCTTAAAGCTTTCAGGGCTTGTTTCAATAGAGCTATTTTGTGGGCACGAACACCAGGGAAATTACCCCCCCAACTGCACCGCCCTTGGGGACCCCCCCAACCGTCATCCCCCCCCCCCAAACTGGGCACATTCGATCACGGAGGGTTGGAGAAGCTTCTGGGAAAGAAGTTTCTTGTGGCCGATTGTCTGGAAATTAAGAGACAGTGAAGCCCAGCCCTGACCTTGGTGTGCCTGGAACTTTTCCAAAGCAACTTTGCTGAGTGAGGCTGTAAATCCTCAGGCCGGGTGCGACTCTCCTATTCTCTGGGGCTGGCGCCGAGTCCATAGTGCTCCGTGTGGGCACTGAACTGACAGGGTCTCTTTAGGGGTGAAAGTTCTCTGGGCTGGGTGCGCCAGTGATGTGCGGCTCCTTCGCGGCCTGTGGCGCAGGCTGCCGGTGCTGGTGCTCCCTTGCGGAAGCTCAGGCACTCCTAACGCTCCTCCTTTCCAGCACCAAAAGACACACAGGGGGCTAGAGCGATAGCCCAGCAGGGAGGGCGTTTGCCTTGCACGCGGCCGGCCCATGCTGGCCCGGGTTCCATCCCTGGCATCCCATATGGTCCCCTGAGCACCGCCAGGAGTAATTCCTGAGTGTAGAGTCAGGAGTAACCCCTGAGCATTGCTGAGTGTGACCCAAAAAAACAAAAAAAAAAAAAAAAAAGGACACACAGGACCCGGAACAGAACAGACCACAGAGCCAGTAAGCTCTGGAAGGGGCCAATCCTGGGGTTGCCCCTGCTGGGGTGTAAATACCCACAGAGGGGGCTGATTTCAAGCTACCAGCTGTGAGAGGGCTGAGGGCAGTTGGGAGGACAGGCCAGCAGTGCACGTTAGGCTGTCGTTCCTCCACTGAAGCATGAGGTCAAGAACAGGATGGGGGCGGGGTGGAGGCCGGAGTGATAGCACAGTAGGGAGGGGCGTTTGCCTTGTACTTGGCCAACCTGGATTCAATCTCTGGCATCCCATATGGCCCCCGAGCACCGCCAGGAGTAATTCCTGAGCAAAGAGCCAGGAATAACCCCTGAGCATCGCTGGGTGTGACCTGAAAAAAAAAAAACAGGATGGAGGGCGGAGGGGCGCGATATTACAGCGGGGAGGCGTTTGCCTTGCACTGGTCCACCGGGCATCCTGAGCACCGGCAGGATTAATACCTGAGTGTAGAGCCAGGATCAAACCTGAGCATTGCCAGGTGTGAGGGAAAGAAAGAAAAAAAAAGACAGGGCTTCCGGTTCAAGAAGAAAGAGAACTGCTTTTCTTTGCATAAACAGAGAAGGAATCAGCATTTTCCCCCAAAGCAAAAGAAACAAAGGTCCCAGTTCCGAGCCCCTCTGCTGAAGGAATAGAAGTTGATAGAATCCACACACGCCTTCTGTTCCGTGCTCACCTTCTCGTCCACGCACGCACCTACACACACACACGTGCACACACAGACATGCACGGTTATGCACAGATTCCTATACACAAGCACATACACACCCACACATACGCACAGGCACGCATGTATATACACACAATGCACGCGCACACCCATGCACATACACACTTACACCTTGCACCTATGTACACCGCGCATGCGCACACGCACAGCCCTGCCGGGCCTCCGCCTGGCTGTGTGCATTGTCTTGCAGGTGGCGGTGCACTGCCCCTCAGGTCGGGCGCTGACTCCTCTCCATAGGCCATGGCGGCTTGGAGCAGCTTGCGTCCTGGATCTCTGGCTTCTGTCCCCGCGGCAGGGGCGGCCCTGCACCCGCATCTCTGCGCGCGAGCCTGCCTTTTTGTGTGGCCGCTCAAGTTCCAAGTCCAGTTCAGCTGAAATGGCCGGACACAGAAATGTCTCCGGGAACTGAGGCGCTTAAGTGGCGAAGGTGCTGGTGATCCTGGGAATCTCCCCGGCCGCTAGGGGCCCAGGGACGTGGCCACCCACCGGCACTCTGGGCCATGCGATTTGCGCAGGCCCCTGGACACCAGAGCACGTTCGGGGCGAGGCTTAAGAACCAGCCAAGGGACCACCCTGCAAAAGGAACCAGCCGAAGCTGCGCCTTGGAGAGGCCTCCCTGGGAGGACGGAAGCTCCCGGCACCCTGCGCGGCGCTTCTTCCCTGGCCCTTCGGCGAAGCGAGCCCACGGCAGCCCACGCAAGGTCCGGCGGGAGAGTAAACACACGGCTCCGCCCTGGCTTGCACGAGGTAGGATTCCCGGGGGTGTAGGATGGGGCACTGTCGCGCAGGCCACCAGGCCGAGGCTCTGCGATGCGGGGGGCGCTGGCCCAGGATCTGTCCCGGAGCCCGCAGCCCTCCCCCAGGAACTCTCCGCTTCTCGGCCTTCAGACCCCTCCGCGTTTAAGACAGTCAAGTCTGTGTTGGGGGGTGTAGACGTCTGTGTCGGGGAACTTGAGCTCGAAACCGCGCCTAAGCCCCATCACACGTTCCTGTGGTTAGTCCTGATGGACGCCGGTGGACCTCGTTGGGCCTCTAAGATGCTTGTTACTGAGCTGCAGAGTCTATAGCCGGCCTTGACTTGCGGGATACAAGCGCCGCACACTACATATCACTATCACTATCACTATCTTCCCGTTGATCATCCTATTTGCTAGAGCAGGCACCAGTAATATCTCCATATGTCCTGTCTCCATGGTAGTAGAACCCAAAGGCATCTGCTTGCTCCAGGAACACAAAGAGCCTCAAACCATTATATTAGGTCACGGGAATGACCTAATATAAATGTTACTGGTATTTGGCATATCAAATACGACACAAGCAGCTTGCCAGGCTTGCCGTGCGGGTGGCATACTCTTGTAGTCACCCCTAAATAAAGCAATTATTGATGAACCGCGGCCTCTAGCGCGTGCGAGCCGGCTGTGATAGTCTGATCTGCTGGGTGGAGTTGTGACGAGAAAGAAATCCGGATGTGGAAAACAGCGGAAAACATATATGCACAATTATACACATATGCAGGCATGCACTCAGGGCATGGGGCCGACCATGCACTGAGGTTTTTTTCTTTTCACATGCTCTGATGAGCTGTTGTTTATCCATGAGGTTCTTTATCCTTCCTGCAGATTTGAATGAGTCTAGTTCGGGTGAAGTATTCCCGTGAGGCGTTCATTTCATTCAGGTTTTTTCCCACATGCACTGGGCAGTGAAGGCAGAAGGGCACAGACACACGTGGGTGGACCCCCGCGGATGCGTGGAGGCTGAGCGTGGTCCTGGCTGTATCCGCCTTGTCTCTGTTATGTGGCGTGAGATTCTGGCAGGGCACCAGAGACAGATTCTCGGAGCCGTCCATCACACAGGCTCTTGTCCCTGGACTAGAAGGTCACAAATCTCATGGTGGGCAGCAGAAGTCACACTGATGCCCTCAAACTTGCTTTCAGTCTAGACTCCCATTTCATATTCTCTGTACCCACATAATTACGCACAGATGCGCTTTCCGCATGAGAGGTTGGAAATGGCGCTCGTGGGTCGCTAGGGCCCTACTTACTGCACAGACCCGTCCAGGAAGTGGGGGGCGGTGGGAGGTGGGGATCCATTTCTTTGTCTCCCTACTCTCAACCCCATGTGTATGAGACCGAACAAGGCAGAAGAGGGGCTCAGCCATATATTTCCTTTTGGGAACAGCCAGAACGGCCCCTTTAAATATGGTGACGCTGGGGCCAGAAAGCTAGTAGAGTGAGTAGGGCATTTGCTTTTGCACCCTGTTGGCCCAGGTTTGATCCCTGGCATCCCACATGCACCCCAAGCACTGCCAGGAGTGAACCCTGGCAGTGCAGAGCGCGGAGCCAGGAGTAAGCCCTGAGTGCTGCCAGGTGTGGCCTCCAACCCCGCCAATCAATCAACACATGGACTCTGGTACTGCAGTTTGTGCAATTAAACCACATCCAAGTGTGAGCCCCTGGTGGTACTTGCAGTGTCCGTGTGTTAAGGCCAGGTGTTAAGTCTTCCAGGGCTGGTGCCTGGGGCGGGGATGGATATCTAGGACTTCCCTCCGAGCTGAGGATTCGTTGCTGGGGGGTTTGTGAGTGTGGTCTTGGAATCCTGAGTGCGGCAGCCAGAGATACCGGGTCACAGTGCAGAGCTGAGGGGCTGCGGCCCCCTGGGAGCTCCGATGCTCGTCTGGCCCCCAGAGTAATCTCAGGTGTCTTGAAGGCAAGAGACTGGAATTCTCAGCCTTTGGCTGCCTTGGAGTGGGGTGATTGGGCAGGGGTTGGCACCCTGACTCGCTTCAGGTTTCTGACATTCCCCAAGAGTTTTGGACAGCAGCGGCACTTGGTCCTTCACCTCTCATGGGGTCTGGGAGGCACAAGCCGACACCCAGCCCAGAGAGTTCGGGGGGTTTGTCCCATATTACAGTAGTCCCTTCAGTCCTTTTTAAAGTTTTGTTTTTTGCTTTTTTGGGTCACACCTGGCGACGCTCAGGGGTTACTCCTGGCTCTGCACGCAGGGAATTACTCCTGGCAGTGCTCGGGGGACCATATGGGATGCCGGGATCGAACCCAGGCCGGCACAGGCCGGCCGCATGCCCTACCTGCTGGGCTATCGCTCCGGCCCCTTAAAGTTGGTTTTGAGTCTATGAAGTTCCTGAGCTGTTGATTATCCATGAAGTTGTTTATCTTTCCTGCAGATTTGAATGAGAGTCTAGTCGGGTGAAGTATTCCTGTGAGGGGGTTCATTTCATTCAGGTTTTTTTCTTTTTTCACTATATCCCACCACTGACCACCCACCCAGAGAACTTGCGAGATCTGTGGTCAGGGCGAGGAGCAAGGCTGAGGTGGCCAGCATTTCCTAACCAGCTAACTGGCTCAGCTCCTGGACAGCTCCCGAAGGTCCTTTCAGAATAGAGGTGACCGGATGTTGCTGCTCTAGGTGTGGGCGATGGAGGAGAGCTGGGATGAGAGGGCAGCGGGTGGGCCCTGGCGGGTGGGCCCTGGCCTTCCCGGGCCAACGCGGCTTTGATCCGCAACACCACATATGGTGCCCTGAGCAGCACCAGGAGTGATTGTTGAGCTCCGAGTCAGGAATAACCCCAAGCCCCCACCCTGGGTAGGGCCCCCAAACAAAGCACTGGTGAAGGAGGAGGGATGACAGGAGAGCGGAAGCTCTGCCATTCCACGAAACAGTCAACCTCCTGGGGCCCGAGCCACATCAGAGCGGGTAGGCCTTTTGCCTTGCACTTGGCCGATCCCGATTCGATCCCTGGCATCCCACATGGTGCCCGAACATTGCCAGGAGTAAATTCTGAGTGCAGAGCCAGGAGCAACCCCTGAGCATTGCGGGTGGGACCCAAAAAAGCAAAAAAAAAAAGTGAAAAGTCAGCTTTCTCCCCCACGACCTGGCCCATGGCACGGCTGGCTGCTGACCCCCTGCCCCGGACTTTGGGCCGTGCCATGGTGTGATAAACTGGTGAGGAGGAGCCAATTTCCCTGTGGAAGGCTTGTGGGCCTCAGTGGGTCTAAGGGTCCCGGCAGTGGAAGTCAGGAGACAGTTTGGGTCAAAGCCATCTCCTGTGTGAGAGGCAGGGAAGGAGATTTCCGTCTCTGAGCTGCACAAACGTAACTACAGAACAGGCACGTTTTATGCTAGGGAAAGCTGTTCGGTCGCTCCTAGAATATGTACTGGGTTAGCATATGTACAAAGTCATGTGCCTTACATGTAAATGGCTCCTTTGACTAAAAGGCCACACTGATACAAGAAGAGCATTTCAGACAGTCAGCATGAAGAATCCACTAAGAGAAATCACTGTCTTCCTATTGTTCATCGATTTGCTCAAGTGGGCACTAGTAACATCTTCATTAGTCCTGTCACAAGCAGTGCAACCCAAGGGCATCTACTTGCTACAGGGACATGAGGAGCCTGAAACCATTCTTCAGGTCATGGAACTGAGGTCCATAATAGTTACTAGTCTTTGGCATAAAAAGTAAATAAAACATGGTAGCTTGCCAGGCTTTACCATGTAGGTGGTATAGTCTCAGTAGAAGGCTCTCAACCCGAGCATTACATTATTACAAAACTCCTAAAAGAGACATAAAAGCAGAAACAGCAATACGGTGACCCCCCCACACACACACACATGGACACACAAACACACACACATACGTACACACACCACTACCACCGCTACCACCCAACTTAGCCAGTTGCAGACATTTTGCAAATCTTGTTTGTTTCACTTGTTCTTTCAATCCTTTGTCTTGGAGTATTTAAAGCAAACTGAGACGTAAGAAAGGTCCTTGCATTGCATTTGATGATTTTCCAAAGCCCCCTTAGTTCTATTTTTTTTTCTCCTGCACTCTGTTTTTTTATTAAAAGTGCCATTGGTCTGCATGAAAGTGGGTCACTCTTGCTAGATGGTTGCAGGTTCCAGAGAAGGGAAAATGTTGTTATTCTGGAGTTGGCTGCTTGCTCCCCAAGGTGTCATTTACCGCCTCCACCTCTGTCGCCTCCCTGGAAGATGATATTTACATCTCAGTCGGGAGAGGTTCAGGATTTAGCTACTGCAGGCGAGAATGCTTCCTAGCTGATGAAATGTGCTATTTATTGCATCTCAGCGTGAGGCACGTTTTGTCTGACAGTCCCACGTTTTTCCAAAAGCACCGTGTCCCCCACGGATCTGCAGATTGAACGAGTGAAGCTGTTCGTCCCCATGCGGGCCACCTTCGTCTTCAGGCTATCCTTCCTGCCTCGAAGGCGATCCTGTGGCAGCCCTCGAGGGTCAGGTGGCTTCAAGCTGCTGTTTCTTAGCGGCTGGGGGGCACGGAGGCTACAGCAGGTAAGGACAGAGCACAGCCTAGCAGGCAGCCAACGCTCCTCTGTTTGATCCCCAGCACCACATGTGGTCCCCAAACTCCGATTACCCCAAACCAGAGGCAGCCTACCATGGGGCACGTCTGTCACCCTTCTGAAAGCATTGACTGGATTTCGTTGGTTTTATTTTTTATTTTTGTCTTTTCGGTGTCACACCTGGCGATGCTCAGAGGTCACTTCACTCAGGAATTACTCCCTGGTGGTGCTTAGGGGACTATATGAGATGCCAAGGATCGACCCGGTGGGGCCACAGGTGAGGCAAATGCTCTCCCTGCTGTGCTGTCGCTCTGGCCCCTCATTTTAATTTTAGGGAGAGCTTGTTTTTCTTTTGTGTTGGGTCACCCCCAGTTATTCTCGCACTCACTCCTGGCTCTGTGCTCAAGAATCGAGAGTTCAGTCAGGGCCTCGAGGGAGCATGTGGGTGCCAGGGATTGAAGTCGGTCAGCCACGTGCAAGGCACAGACCTTACGCCGCTGTTCTAGTCCTCCGCCAGTCAAGGACTGCGTCTCTTTTGCTTTTTTTTTTTTGGTTGGATCACCACACCTGGTGATGCTCAGGGGTTACTCCTGGCTCTGCACTCAGGAATTACTCCTGGCAGTGCTTGGGGACCATATGGGATGCCGGGGATGGAACCCGGGTTGGCCGAGTGCAAGGCAAACGCCCTAACCGCTGGACTACCGCTCCGCCCCAGGGCTGGATTTCTTAAGGCAAAAAATACTCCCCAGTGCTTGTGCAAGAGGCCCACTTCCTGCTTAAAGGAACCAGGAAGTGAGACGGCCCATTTCTGCTTCCCTGAGGGAGCTGAGTAAAAGCTGAGTCTAAGTTTGTGGTGGGGTTCCCCGCCTGGCAATGCTGTAGGAAGTGTGGGAGCCCCCAGACTCCCGGCCGGCTCAGACTCCAGCTCTCTGCTCTACCCCCCTACACCCCTACCCGAGCCCGCCATTGGTGCTTTTAATCATATTCTATCATGCAGAAAGGTGCTTATATTCTTTATCTTTGCCTT